>VZTV01008236.1:0-10887 GCA_013400875.1 Anhinga rufa
GCCAGTGAGAAGAAAGTTAAAAGCTAACACAGATTAAAAGGAGATAAAGATCTAAAAGCACTACAACTGGAATGTCATTTTCACTTGCTGGGGACAATAATTTGTGTGTCTGCCTTTAATTTCTTATTAGAAGTAAGTTTTAAATAACCTGCCTTAATATTATCCTTCTCTCAACCTACTGGCACACAGTGCTGCATTTTTATCATAGCTGTTGTAACAACTTTATATTTATCTTCAAGCCCCAGCTCTCAGTTAGGTGAGTCAGGTGATAATATAAGGATCTGAACAGTCATTTAAGAAAATATTGATTTCTAGTTCTAGTAGTTGTAGAGGGAAAAAAAAATCCAAGAGTCTGGTTCAGTTATGCCTTAATGACTCAAAACTCGAAAATATGTTATCACATACAGTGTGTTACTCTTAGATGATTTTGAAGATCCCTCTCCTTAGTTACAAGCTCTTGGACGATGGCAGACAGGCACGTGGCCTTCAGCCAGATCCCCCAAACAACAGGAGATTATTTTCAACACACGAATGAAATTTCTGAACAGGAGAGAAATACTTATAACTAGACAGACAGCACAGAAGTAAATCCTATCATTTCTCAAGCTGTTTATATAAAGGTACAGAAAAAAATAAGGAAATAAAGGTCCTTGTACTTGTAGCAAGTCAAACAGTAGTCTCCTCACAGAAGTAATCCTTCTGAGAAATTCCCGTATCAGAACGCTTTGAAAATTAAATATATTCATCTTGCCTACTTCCCTGAACTCCCAAAAGAATTACTTTAGGTACTAGCTTCCCACCCACAGAGCAGATGTTTCTTCCCTTCATTAGGGATTTGAAGTCCAACAAGATTGGTATTTGACTCAAATGTGGTCATTGCATATTTTAAAAATGACTTCATTGAACAGTAATTGCATTAGGCAAAAATAAAGTGGCAGTAAAACATGTTTCAGTCCCTAAACATTAAATAAAGCTGGTTTGGGCTGCGGTCTTCAGTGTGCATTACAGAGGTATTTATGTATTGTTGAAAAATTACCACAGAAACTAAGTCATAAACCTCATTTACATTAGGGTATTCAGTATCAAAGAGAGGCCTTTATAGAAATTCCAGGGGGTCCCATGCAAGTTGAGAAGTCAGCAAGAACTATTATATCAAAATATAATTTACGTGCATTCTTGGCTCTAACGCTGATATTGCAAGTGAGAATGGCACTCACCGACAGCCACATAGTACTCATTAACATGGAACTAGCTGGGTCTCAGAGTCCTGAACGTCACAGCAAAAGAAGCACATCAAATTAAAAAAAAAAAGCTAACTTGCAAAAGGCAGCTCACTGAAAATAGCAATTCCTCCATTATAATAGAGCTATATATATTTATTATCACAGAGGGTCTTAACAGCTGTGGTGAAAGTTAAAATTATGCAATAAAAGGGAAAGCTTTGCAGAGCACAGCTAAGTTGATTATTGTAATTCATATCTGGAAGTGAAAACACATATCCTGAAAAACCCTCCATCTGGCATAAGAGGTGACAGCCTGTTCAGCAATACAGATAACACTGAACACATCATCATATTTATGCTCTCATTGAATACTTAATCCCATCAAAGTCAGACTGGTGACATTCAAAGACCTTCACAGAATCTGGCCAAAGGAATCACCATTTGATCCAGACCCATGTCCATCAGCTTCATATTACTGGAAATACATAATTCTTGACCAATAAGGAAAAGACTAAAGATTCACCAGAAAAAGGCCTGAACACAATTCACTCTCAGGAGGCAAATGAATGAGCAACAATTCTTGCTACTTCCCAAATAACATGGGAGTCAGATGTCCTTCTGCAAGGTTTTAATTTCCTCACCTATAAATACATCAAAGCAATCACACATTAATGTTTACATGTACAACAGTGTATATTAGCAACAACACCTGAATATGCTCATAGGCAAAAGTTAAGTACCACTAAGAGTCCATCAGTTTCTCACCAGTATCAATCCAACAAAAAGAAAATTTTGCAATTATTACCACACTCCATGGGAAATATTACATGAGGTCTAATATAGATAGTTTTGCTGTCATCATCAGTCAGGCTAATGACCATACTAATAGTCTTAATTTTTGCCATTAGGAGGTAATGCCCGCACCTGTTTAAAACAGATAAGGCAGATAATCTACATGATTCCACAGAGAAGCTAGAAGCTTAAATGCAATGCAGGTCTGACCTGAAACCATTATTGTGTATAGACATGGAAAGAAAACATCCAAGATGGAAAGAAACCTAAGTGTGCTTGCTGCAATTTGCTAAGTAGCGTGGGGAATCTCCATCCCAGAAGACTAAAACACCTGACATAAGAAATTGCAAATCCACGAGAATAAATTTTTAATACAATAAATTCTTTCTATAGGGATTCCCTCTAGAATCCCCTCCATAGAAAGAGATGATACTACATCACTGGGGAACAAAAAGCATAGCATCTGCATTTTAAAAAGAAAAAGATGTGAGGTCGCTGCAAATTAAACTTAAGGGCTAAGATTATATTAGCTTGTTCCCAGTAGTATAAAAAAATCTTTACAACCAACATAAAATACAATTAAAGACATAGACTAAAAGGGAATTTGATAACATTACCATTTATCAAAGGCAGGTAGTGCCGGCCTAGCCTATTCTTTCAGAGGATAGCTAATTTTCTGGAGAAATAAAACAGAGTAGATCTTATCTATTCAGATATAATAAAGCATTTGGTGACATGCCGCAAGGGGAAGTTGTTAAAACGGAGATTGATACATAAATATTACGTGGGGGAAGACAGCTAAAGCGGATACTGTGAAAGCCTTACTCCAAGCTGCAGAAGGTCTAACAGAGCTCCTCCAGGCGTGATCTTGACACCAACTTTTTTATAATAGCCTTGGCACAAAAAATAGGCACAAGAGGATGAAATCTGCTGAAAAGACTAAGCTCTGATTCTTACCAATACCGATGTGATTGAAGTATCATTCAGGAAAAAACAGAGTGTTCAGAAACAGGCTGAAATGCAGTAACATGAACGTAAGGTGATAAACTTCGGAAACCAAAAGTAGAAGTTTATTTTTTTTAACCGACACAGAAGAGCAGGGTGTAATCCCCGGATCGATTCAGATGACAGTGATCCACCATGGACCAAGCAGCCTGAAAGAGGTAAATGTGATTTAACAGTGTGTTGAATGAGACATCTGGACACAGATTTCCCATCTGCAATGCTGCGTGTACTTCTGGTTACTCGCATACAAGAGGGAAACAGTCAAACAGGAGAATGATGCTATGAAAAGCAGAGGAACTGGAAAAGCTTACCTTGCAAGAGGAAGCTAAAGAGAGTTTGGTTTATTTAGCTCTGCAGAAAAGAAACTGAGAGGGAATATGACTAGCCCCTGAATATACTTTTTAAGCAGCAAGTTGGAGGGGGAGGAATAGTCTTCAAGCTAAAGGAGAGGACATGTGAAGCACAGTCCAAGCTGATTCTGCTTAGTCCATAGCTGGCAAAGAAACCCCCCAATCTACCATGTTTAACATAAACTAAACTGATTTTGGAAATCATCACAAGAGAGTGGAGGCGCACTGGCCCCATTTCAGGCCAGTGAGTTGAACTCTAGACAAACCCCTGGGCATATCTTCAGCTGGTTTTGACTATACGGCCACCTTCAGAGCAGACTTTTACCCTGCTGTGGTTCAGCCCCCATGTTTCTGCAGAAACTGCTGAATGAAGGAAGTAGCCTCAGCAGCAACTGCTGGACAAGTGACTGTTGTGAGGTTAGAAATAATGCACCTAGATAATTTAAATTTACCTCAGAAGAACAGAGTATTCAAGCATTGCGTGAGGAGCACTTCTTCAAGTCCTGCAGAAGTTCTGCTTTCACAGCAGTCTGAGCTGCAGACAACAGAGAGCAAAAGAGGGTTTTAAAATTGCTTTAAACAGCAGAGATGAACTGAAAGTTAGGGACTGTTTGAGGATCAGAGTTTGCCATCTAATACAGCTCTTGGAGGGTGTTCGGCTAGAAATATGAATAAAATAGACTGTGTAATCTGAGAATTATGAGTGAAATAAACTGGCAAAGCTCATTAGTGATGCTGATAAGTTGTTAAAATTTGGCTAAACTTTAAAGACATGATGAAGGTGGCTCAGGGGGAGTGTGTACCATTATGCAAAATGAAGCACAGAATTTCAAAACCAATAAGTCTGAGTGACAAGTTGGTTAAGTTAATTGCAAGTAAAAATGGAGCTCTAAAAATTACAGGGAGCATAAAACTACATCATTGTTACTTCTAAAAAGAAAAATCAAAGGAATGTAACGATGGTACTTGAAGCACATAAAGGAATAATGAAGCACAAAGCGCTAGGAGTATTAAGACTAACAATAAGGGGGGTTTTCAAATATATTGGAGGTTTGAAAAATGCTAGAGAACAAGCAGTTCCATAAATAAGGTGACAGAGTAAGGAAATATTTGCTATTGGAAAAAAGGATTAACAGAATAATTCATTCCTTTTTTTGTATTTGCATTTCACGAGCAGAATATTATTAAATATAAGACCTTAGGGAGCATACTGTGGTCATGAAAAATTCTAAAGGCTGAGATTAACCTAATACCCTTGTTTAATGTTAACGAGCATCCGAGATCTCGCTTGAACTAAGGTGTTGAATCTTGAGCTTGCCTTGCATTTTTCACTATTTTAAAAAGGTGAAATTTCTTTTAGGAGAAAAAGCTCCATCATGGCTTGCAACAGAAATGCAAATCTAGCTGGGAGCTCCTGTTAGGTCCACAGTCGCTTGCTGTCACTATGAACATTCATTCAGAAAGGATTGTATTAGGAGCAGTAGTAAATCACCATCTGTTGACCACATTAAGCTCAGCAAAGCTTGTGTGCGTCTTTAGTAAGATCTCTAGACATTCCCTCTGACTAAGCATGTTTCTCTGCATCATTCCCAATCAGTAACAGAGGGAACTGTATTATCCCCCAAATTACGATTATTTCAGTTTTCCTTGGCAGAGTTAAGGACAAACAAACCAAAACCTAAAAACTCTCAGAAACAAAGCTTTCCTGCTATGTAAAATGCAACTTCTTCCTGCTGTTCAACTCCTTTCAGAGCCTCCTGGACGCAGCCAGTCACTGCCTGCTCTCCACCACCAGCTCCAGGGGATGGCTGTGCGCTGGCAGCAGGGCTGGCCGGCAGGCTCCTGTGCAGGCAGGACAGCGGGTGCTGGTGATGGGACGGGGGATCCCCACGAGGAGGGGAAGGAAAACAGTGTATGTGCTCATTCACATGAAGGTTACTGTCAAGCACACAGACACAGTGGCAGAATTAAAGTTGCAAGGGGTATTCTCTCCTAAATTTTCAGATATAAACAATGCTTTTACCATCAAAGGGCTTGGTGGTTTGAGGGTTTTTGGTTGTTCTTCCCTTTGCTTGCTCATGTTTAACAATAAGAAATGCATAGGTGGAAGGGATACAGTGCAGCGCCAGGGAGCTCCCTGGAAGACAGCAGAATGAAAACCTTTCTCATCACAGGGCTGAGCTGGACAAGAGAGGCACAAGTAAATCTAGGGGGAAAACTCATTCAAAAAATTGACAAATGCACAAGTATTGAAAAAGGACATGGCTATTGTCAAATAAAAGTTTCTTATTTCTTGCTAATCAGGGCAAGAACTCAAGGAGGTAGAATATGATGAAGACGAAATGGAAGTTATGCATTTAAAGAAGTAGTGAACGGTTATATGAGTTGTGACAAGCTTTATTCCTTTATTTTGGACTTGTTAATTTAGCTTTTGGACAGATGGATAAAGATTAAGTTTCCCTTGGTGATTTTCTTTTCTCTCTTTTTCTGGAGGGTGGATATAGCAATTGGATTTTGTTTTGGTTTGATTTTTCCCCAGCATAAATAGTTAATGAAATAAACCAACAAACTCTAAAAATTGTAGAATGAAAAAAAAAAAAACCAACAAAAAAACCCAAAACAAACAAACAAAACAAAAAAAAACACAAAACCCTAAAAAATGAAGGGTGTGGGGTGAATACTGTTTGCAGTTGTTCCTCAGATGGAAGGCCCTTGGCTTGTTTCTCTTCCGACACTACACTGGGGCTCATGGTAGCAAAAAAGGCTGCTGTCTGAACCATTAGCAGCCAAAGCAAACATAAAGATAGCAAAAAATAAAGGAAATGGAGACACTGAGCCATAAACATTCATGTTTTAAGACAGTGATTCAAGCAGTTCAGCATTAGTAATCAGGGTGTGAGTGATTCTCCACATGCCGAGATATAGAAAAAGCGCAGGATAGTTCAGAAATCTACACGGATACGGTCTTTAGTTCTTTACAACTTATCACAATAACTTTGTAGCATATCTGGGAGTATGTCGTCAAACCCCATGACAAAATTAGTCTAGTGACTAAATCACTTGGTCATCTTCTCCTTGTTAGCTTGGCTAGCATGTTAATGCGCTGCAGAACAAACACAATGTACTACGCTTTTTGCCTCCTCCCCCAGCTTTTACTTCAGCTATCTGCCCTTACACAGAACAGATAAACAGTTTTCTTGCCAAATAGTAGTGGATTAGCCACAGCAGTGGTGACGACAGCACAGCGTGCGGAAGGATAAGAGTTACAATAGATATTCCCAAAGCAGTAACGTGAGCCGGGATAAGGCTGGAATGAAATGTCATCATCTAGACGAACGTTTACACACTATGGAAATGATGACTAGTATTTGGATTCAGCAGAAGGGCGAGTTCAACGTCACAGCAACTCCCAACAAAGTTTATCAGACAAAGGTCATATATGCTGTACTTTAACCCCATAATCCAGTTCTCCAGCTCGAATGCAGACTTTGTAGCTAAAATTTATTCCATATAGTAAAACAAATTATTAATACTCTAATAGTCACACTATATTGCCTGTGATTGGAAATACATTGCCTTTGATATTCTTCCAATCTGGGTCCAGTCCTGGGAACTACTAAACATCTACATTTCATACCTGCCTGAAAGACCTGCCAATCCTCAGAGCTTCTCAGGTTAGGAAAATGAATTGAATGTATAGCTGAGAATAAATAAAACATCCAAGATTTCAAAGTGCCTGGAATAGTTGAAGTGAAATCCACAATTTGCTACACATAAAAAAGAAAAGCATTGTGGCATTTTATCCATGGTCTTAATGATTTTAAAATGAATGCAGTATTAGCAAACCGATCAGGACATTCAGTTCTGCTCCTTCTGTAAATGCATATTAATGTAGTAAAATACTCTACTGCTTTCTAAGCTGGACCACGTTCACTCCATTTTATACACAGTAAGAATGACCGAAGCACAAACACTCCTAAGAACAGTATCTAAACAAGATCCTAAAGCTTCAAGCCAGTTTCCAGTCCTACCACAAATTTTCTATGCGTCCAGATGGTCCGTCCAGTTTCCTGTCTGAAGCCATGGAAAATGGGAACATTGGATGGAAAACTATACTCTGAATTGCAAGGAGCTCTGGCATTGCTGGGATGGCAGTGGAAGATGGCCCCGAGAACCTTGTCCAAGGTGCCAGAGAGACTTTCTGGCAGACACCAGACCAGAAGTAAGCTTACAAGCATGTCTTGTACCTTATTAGAAGAGACTACTTGTTCCCTCCCCTGAAATGTCCATTGATTGATATAATCCCAATTATTTCAAAACTTTGGTGACTCTTGTGTCATAACATTACACTATTCCTGAATTAACTGACATAGGGAACAACTCTGGTTCACAAAACTTCCCATGAGTCCAGGAAGTTTTGTTAGGAAAAATTTCTTAAAATGTTTTTCAGGCCCATTATTTACTTCCATTTCTACCTGTCTCATTACTGGATGTCTTTCTGCTCTTTTCAGCAAACCACTTATCCTCTCAGTCATTTCTAGTGCTTATCCCTTCTCTCTTAGTCTCCAGCAAGTCTGGAGCTCTCTCTGGTTCACTGCCTGGGTTATATTTCATTACAACTGCCACATTATCTGCAGCAACCATCATTAAAAAGGCTGCTGCATTATCACTAGAAAGGGAGCAACATTTCAACAGCTTTGTGTGGCAAATGCACTGGGGGAGAGTTTCTGCTGTCTCTTGCCAAGTTCCCATTGCTTCACTTTCCCCATTGGTTCTCCTGCTTTGTAGTTCAGGTTCTGAATTTATCTCAGGTTCCCTCTGTTTTGCTCTCATTAGGCAGGCATTTGGACAGCAATATTTTCCCCTCATGATGGGGAATTTGTTCCAGGTCACTGCTGAGCTGTAGACAGTGTCCTTGAATGTGTAACCTGTAATGAAATGAACGATTGCCCTATCGGCTGCCAAACTTTTCATGCAGGACTCCCCATCCCCACCCCAATGGCTCCACACTGATCTGGAAGGATGTAAAATAACAGGGGAAAGGGAAAAGTGTAAATGAGAAACTGGAACTGTTCTTCATCTCCTGACATACGTTTAGTAATGAATCTTGGGCAAGCCTCCACTCACCAAAAGTGTTCGGGCTTTGAAAACTATAGAATAGCTGGGCTATACACCCAGATGTTGGCAGTTCAATGTTTTCATGTAGATACCAGCCATGTGGAGATGCCTTACGCTCTTAGATGTTAATCCAGCGGTTACTACTAAAGAAAAAAATCCTAGAAGCACTAGAGCTACCAAAAGTAAAGATTATGTCTCAGAGGTGTTACAGCCTAATTCACAGAAGAGGGATCTGTTTTATAACAAATGCCTGTTTCTAGCTATCCCCATCCAAACCCATGTTGCCATCCTCTTCTANTTAACAAGGGTGTAGTTTCAAGAGTAAAAACTTTCACCTCTACAATGCATTCCTCCCAAGCCTTCTTGGTTGCCCCATTCACAGCCCTTCTTGATCAGACAACCTACATAAAATTACCACAAGACAGCAAGAGAAACTGCAAGCACCCACCATCCACTGTGCTGTTGCAAGTAATGTGAGGGGATTTGAACAAGTAATATGGGGGACATCTCTTGGCTGGAAATCCCTTTGGAAGAGGAAAGGGCAAGGAGCCTTCCAAAACTCTTCAGCCAAGACTCATCCCAACTAATATTGGACGACTGAACCTCTTTGCCTAAAGAGAAGCACTACTGCTGCACAAACACAAGCAACTGATTTAGGAAGGGGGGTTCTTATTAGGCTCTGTATGCTGTACATGTGAAAGGAAAATCTACCCTAGAGGGCAATTCAGAGCAAGAGACTAACGCTGGAGGAGTGAGGCCTCAGGCTTGTGCCTAAACTGAAATGCAAGGCATCCAGAACTTCCTCCCTTCCGTAGTTTAACTTAGATTAACACAATCTCTCCTCATTCCTTTCCTCAGTCTCTGAGGTTCCTCTGAACCCCTGAGATGATAGAAACTTGTGTAAGGGAGCTGAATCACGACTACATAACCTATTGACCAACGTAGCTGAACATGTCTCCTTCAGCATTTCTGTTACCGTGGCTGAAACTTTTGTTCTAACTTGCCTATTCTTGGAGGACACACATACTACAAAGACCCCAAGACTCCACTGCAGCAGTAAAGCAGCCTTTTGCAAATCTGCTTACCTCCTTCAACTGACCACTGAACTCAGCCCAACCGAGAAAGTGTTATTTCACAATTAGCCATGCTCAATTTTACTTTTTAATAATCACTACCTTTCAGGGATCTAAACTTTGACATTTCCATGGGTCCCCCAAAAGAAAGCAGGATCAAGCATGCTGCAGCTGTTTCTCTGCAGCATTTCTCTCCCTCTAAAAGTGTTCTCAAGTTAATTTTGGCGAGGTTTGAAAGGAGTAGGCTTGTGCGCTGAAAATGTTTTCAATTTGACAGCTCTGTCGCTGTGGGGGAGGGAGAAAGATCAGTGATATCTTTAAGTTATGCAATAAAAAGTTAGTTGTCTTCTTTGAATGCAGATTTCTATTGAAGTTTTAAATAGTCCTCTTCACTAAGGAAAGGATTGAAAAGGTGGTTAACATAAGTAAGCTGAAGAAGCCTTCTACTGTTCCTGTAAATAAAGCTGACCTTCTGGAGTAATGGCAGGGGCTGCTGACCTTGTTTTTCTCCCTTGCACCAGCAACTGCATATCCTTACACGAGTATCGTATTACCAGCCAAACAGCCAGCTTTCACATATGGCGGTACAGAGTAGTACACAGCTCCAGCATTCGCTAAAAGGAAACTTGCTTGCTTTTAGAAAGACTCAGAGGACTCGAGCTTACGCTGAGCTTTGCACTGACTAAAACTTTCCCAAGGGACGAACAACAGATTCCTGGGATTTAAAAGGAAAAAAGCATCAATGGTTTTGCAATGCATTCCAAAAATCATAGGCCATGAAAAGTCTGATGCTGTAACTGCAGAAGCCTTGCTGTGGGATTTACCTTCTTTCATGTGGTCCTATGCCACTATTTCAGTTTTAAGGAGAAGGGACAAATGTGCTTGTAACACTTTAAAGAAAACCACTCACTGATAAACCTAAAAAGATCACAAGTTTAAATTAGTTCTCTTTAAACTTCTCCCATCATCCAGTAAATGACCTCCCATTTACAGTAAGGCAACTCCTTCAAGCAGTTTTTCTTCTCCTTCCCAAAGGTTTAAAACATAGAGCTAGTACTCCAGAATGCAATGGGACTCTCTACATGGCTTTGTGTCAACCCCATCAATGCAATATCAACAGTTGAATCCATCACATGAATAATCTTCACCCACACCATGCTTCAGTGATGCAAGTATGTTTGTCATGTTTCAAGATAGCCAAGATTATGTGATTTACCAAAATCACAGGTGAAGTTTGTGGCTGTGAGGTACTGCATCTGACTTTCAAGCCCAAGCCCTCCCTCTTTTGCTAGCAATATATATATTTTATTTTCATACGTATTATTT
>VZTV01008243.1:0-12878 GCA_013400875.1 Anhinga rufa
TGGCTGCAGGGCTGGGGATGCCCTCGTGGTTTTGGACGCTGACTGCAGCCTGCTCCGTGCGGTAAAAACACGGTGTAAATAAAGGAAAGCATCTGGAAACTAAAAAGGCTTTAAATTCTATTATTGCACCATAGCAACAGCAAACACCATTAATTCCCGCGGGGCGGTCAGGGCGAGACCTGAGGACTGCAAGCTGTGGTCCGGCAGCGGGGTCCGGGCTTGGTCAGAGAGCCCCCCGAGAGGCGCGGTGACGCTGCCGGGGTGCTGGCGGCACCCATGGGAGGGGGGGGCGAGGGGCCGGCTGGGACCCCGTATCGTGCAGCGGGGGCACGGCCAGCGCCGGCGGGGCTGCGCGGCACCTGCTCTGCGGGTGCTCCAGGTGGGCACAGCCCCGCTGAGATCCCGAGCGCTCGAGGGGACTCCCGGGCGCCTTTGTGGCTTAGCAATTCCCGTTCCCACTCGCTCCTCTTTTCGGCTTGCCTGTTTATCTACAATCTGTCTATTTAAATTCCTTCTAAACAAGATGGGAATATCTTTATGCCTGTTTGTAAGAATATTCTGCATCCATCTGTTATTTACATCATTCATTTTCCTGAGGTGTCTCCAACAAATCCTGGCTGGATGCTCTGTATGTGTTATTAATAAAACAGCTGTAAAAATATTAACTGTACGGCCTAATTGTCAGCCCTGATTAAGAGCCAGATTTATCCCGGAACGGATGCTGAGGCACAGAATGTGGCTGTTATCCAGATCTGACCCTTGCAGCTCGCTCTTCGCTTTACTCTTTGAACACTTCAATTGCAGAGCTGCAAAGAAAGACCTCGCCCTCACCCCACCGCATTCCTCTTTGTTTCTGTGTGCCGAGTCACCGGCGCTCATTTTATTCTTTTAATTTGCCACTTCTACCTTGCTGTAACGCAGCATTACTAGCGACGTTTAACCTCCGCATCGTTTCATCTGGGGCGAAGCCGCAGCCCTCCGGCAGCATCCTAACTTTTTGAAAACTTGTCAGCGTAAAGGAGAAGCGCTGTGGGTCTTCCCCCGGTGGGGAAGGACGGAGCTGCCTTCTGATAGTCCGACTCCAAAAGTTCAGGTCCCTTTGGAAGGGCCTCAGCTTCTCCGCAGGGAAAAGCGGGAGGTGCTGCATGAAAAGTAAATCCTGCTGCTCTTTTTGGGGAGCACCTCGAATGCACCTGCCCCATCGGGACCAACGCTCGTTTCCCCTGGGCTTTTTTTCTAAGTTTTGCAGTGTGAAAGGATCTTTCTCCCTGCCTCTCCCTGCCCTCCCCCTGCCTCTGCGCCGGCTGAGCCTACAGTTTGCTGGAGAAATCTAAAACTACGCCCCGTTGCCAGAAATACCAGGGTTTTGTCCTTAAAGGGCTGTGCTGTGCACCTGAGAGACAAAGCGGGGCTCGGTACCTCTGAAGATGTTCATGGAGAGGGAGGGAGCCCCGAAAGGCGCCACTAACCTGGCCGTGGGTTCAGCTCCAGGGTTTCCCACGTCACCCCCAAAAGCAGCTGCCGGGCTGGGTCTCAGTGCTGGAAAAGTCATAATAATCTGCAGAATTTCAGTTAAAGGTGCCTTGTGGCGTCTTAACTGCTTCAGAAATAGTCGTCCGCTGCCAGCGTAAAGGAGCGTGAAGTTTGCCCAGCCCCGTAGAAATGTGTTTGCTCTTGCCGGTGCCTAATCTGGTGCATGCCTCTTGCGGAGCAACACCAGAAAGCCACGGCGGGATGGCCGGAGGCGTGAAACCACTGCTCCACCTCACTCAGGCTGATGGTATTTCGTTCACTGGGCAGTCCTCCTAAAGCAAGAGCATTATTTTTAGGGGGAAATAGCAGGATTTAACCCACAACACCTATTTTCATTGATTTCCAGTCTGATAACTCTTTCAACAGGAGCCTTTTTATTTCATCCTGTGGTCAAACCTTGGGCCCTGCTTTTGCCGGTTCCTCCGCCTTTTGAAGGGTGACCTATGGTAAGAGTGGAATAGCTCCAGTATCTTCTCATTTTGCGGAGACATGAGGAGATTGAGGAAAAATGTGAGCGCAGTGCCAATGCGAGCGCAATACCTTGTGCTGATGTTTGCCGGGCTGTTTCGCAACGGGGGGGTTGTGCAAACCCCACGGAGAGTCACGACGGGCGCCCAGAGGACCCGAGCACAGCACTGCTTCCGCACCAGGAGAAAAAGCATCCCTGGTTCCAGATCAGAAATACTTTCTAAAGCAATGTGCTCACTAGGGTTTTGTAAGAAAACAGTCTTTTTTTTTTTTTCTTTTTTTTTTTTTACTGGGAGATCGGTGTTGATTCCAGATATTCCGCTTTATCTGAGAGCGTTAACTTTTCCTGCGTGTAGTTTGAAAGACAACCGAAATTTTGCTAAATTTAGTATCACCGAGATGAAGAGCCGTCCCTGTGTTTTACTCCGAGTTGTGCTCTCCCAGGAGCTGTAGTCTGAAGATGAGTGTTTGTGGCATTTTTTACGTTACCATGGGGATTGCTATAGTAACAATTCTCCTAACCCTTCATTTATTAATTTACTTTGTTATAAAAGTAAAGGTAAACCAAATATCCAAAGAAACAATAGCTTTAAAGAGATTTCACCATCCCCACGATCCGCGTTTAATGTTCCAGCGAAAGGGCCTTGAGTTTGTGTTTAAAGGACAACATTTGCAGATAATTTAATACAGTCAAAGGAATGAGATTCCACAAGGTTTCCTTTGAGACTGCAAAACAACAGCTGATCTATGTCATAACACATTACAGCGCGCGGCAGTTTAGCAATCCTTCGGCAGAGCATCCCTCGGCAGAGGGGAGCTCCAGCCTTCCCCTGCCCGCCGCGGAAGGCAGCCGCCGAGGGAGGCAGGGGGTGGAAATCTCCGAATGCATAACCTTTTCTGCCACCGCGGAGCCGGGGGACGAGGGCGATCGGCGCTGGGGCAAGGCGGCAGCATCTCTAACGAGCAGCCCGGTTCCGGCGCGGCCGGGAGCGGGGTGGGATGCCAGCCCCCGGCGTCACCGGCTCTCCCCATCGCTCAGCCTTGCCCCGGTCCTGGGGGCTTCGGGGGAAAGGAAACAGGCGGCCGCGCTGCGTTGTGGGGAGAACGCAGGCGGAGACACAAAGGAAAGGCAGAAAGTATTAAATATTTTTAAATGCCTGTTTTATTTTACAAGGTGCAAATATTACACTTTGCAGTTACACAGTAAATACCAGATTACTAGGTAATTATGCTTAAACATTACCAAGTACTGTACCTGCAAAAATAATTGCTATATTAAGGGCATTTATTCAGTCCCTTGATAACCCTATAGTTTAACGGTTAGAAACAAGTATATCATTTATTCTCTTCACATAAAAGCTACCGACCATTCAGGTATTGCATATGATCAATAGAGGGTTTTAATGGAAGTGCCGCTGATCTAACCTAATAACCACAGTATCATAAAAGGCAATAAGCAGCTTAAACCAACATGTGAAGCACAGTCTATATAGCAAGAGCGGGAGCTGTTCCAGGGCCCCAAAGGGTCTTCAAATCACTTTATTTTTATGGGGTAAACGTAACCACGTCAAAAACCAAACTTGACATTTTAAAGTGGTTTAAAACTCACTGTAAAACCCTACCCCGGGCACAAGTTTTCTTTACAAGGTCTCAGCCCTGCAGCTATTGTTGTGTCTCTGCAGTTCAGCTTTCCCAGGTTTATTTTCCATGAGCGGGTTGTTGTGTTTTGTTTTTTTTTTTTAAAGTAAGAATTTTATTGATGTGACTTTGTTTTAAAGAAAAAAAAAAAGAAACATTTTCCTCTTTTTATTCCATGTTGTGCATTAGGTCTCTTTGGAAGATAGCTCGGCCCTACTGTGGCAGCTGCCTCCTTAACAGAGAGAGCTGCGTTTTCACCCACTTGGGCCAAGTTAAAGGCTGTGAATACAAAACCCGGGGTTTCTAGCGCAGAGTCAGGTAGTTTGGCAGCCAACTGCCGCTGCCTTTCAGCAGCATCTCCATCCCGCAGGCACCTTTGCAAATCGCTCCCTGCGGAGGCTGTACGAGGGGCTCTGCCAGCGCCGGATGGGTGAGGATGGTGGGTGCGCTGAGGGGTGACCCAGCACCGGGACCCCCCCTCGACCTGCTCTTCCCTCCCCTGCACGTGCGCGGCGCCACTAAGCACACGTAGCTGCGCACAAAGGTGGCCTAGAAAAAAGAAGAGAATTAAAGAACCGGTCTACTAAAAGGTGAACTTTGCATTTCTGCCAGCACAGCAAAGGAGCCCGCCCAGCTTGATCTGTGTAATAAAGCTTTTTATGCAGCTCCAGCGAAAGCACGCTGGGTCCGTGCGCTGAAATGGGCATCTGCGCCAGCAAGGGAAAGCCCCACATAAATTTGCTTCCCCGCAGGAGAAAAACAGGGTGCTTAAAAAAATCCGGGATGAAAACTAAGCGAGAACAGAACTCTCAGCAGAGTATTGATATCCCACGTGGATTTTAATTACGCCAGTTAGGCTGACCCGCTTCGGGAAGGAAGCCGAAGCGGCGAGACGCGGTTCCGCGTGCCGTGTGCGAGGCAGCCGGCCCTGTGGAAACACGGCGAGGCTGTGCGCATGGACTTAGCAATGCGCTATAAGCGCTACAAATGCAGCGTGGAAAAGAGACGTTTCACAGAGGCTGAGGCATCCTCCCCTGTGCGCCCGTGAGGCGCTTCCCCTGCCCTTGGTGCCCTCTGCCGTGGTCCCTCGGAGGCGGCAGCTCCTCCTCGCCTCCTCCTGCACCCTCCCTGAACCCATCTCCTCCTCCTGAATGGGGAAGCACTGAGTCCTCGCCAGATTTAGGACATTTCTTTTGGAAAACGCCTTACCGAGCTGGGGATGGAGTTACCCCTCACGCCTGCCCACTGATGTGAGACTTCATCTTCATCCTGGAGGCCAGAAGTGCCTTCTGCTCGGGCACGCTGGGGAAGGACCGTGGTGGTCAGCCAGGGTGCGCATCCAGCCAGCGTCCTGCTTGGGTACCCGTGACTGTCTCTTCAATGCCCTCGTTACAGCCCTGCCCCGGTTTAATGCAGTGCCCGGAGGAGGGGGGGTGCCTGGGAGGTGACGGGGAGCTCAGCACGCCTGATTTCTGGCACCAAGCGTAGCGCTCGCGTGGGCCCAGCTGCGAAGGGGGCTCCTGGTGAGTTCCTCAGTCGCCCTCAGTAAGGTGCGACCTTCTGCGGGGACGAGGGTCCCCGCGGCAGCAGCTGCCTGCAGCAGACCGCCCTGCGTGCTCCCAGCGGGGACCGGCATCACCGCCCTCCGCCTGCCCGACCGGCTCTGCTGCACCGCCGGGGCCACGAAGCCACGAGGAGCTGCTCACGGACTGCTGGATTTTGGCAGCAAACTGCCATCATTCCACTGACGGATAATGCCCTCCCCTGCCACTCAGCATGGCAGTGGGTCCCACGGAGGAAACCCAGCGCATTAAACCTGCCAGCGCCGCTGGGATGATGCTCGCAGCGGAGATGCATCTTTACGGCTTCGTGGAAGGACCTGCCGAGTGCCTGAAGTGTGCCCACGTGCTGCTGGGTCCACACCAGCGTCCTCCTGCAAGAAGGCCGACTCAGGGGCTGGGAGAAGCAAGGGGCCTGCCGGTGACGGCATCCTTTTTGGCGACGCCGAACCTGCCCCGCAGCTCGGTGCAAGTGACACCACGACGACGACGTGGAGACAGCTATGCACAAAGCGAGCACAAGGAAATCTGTCTCTTTGTGAGGGAGAAAATGTCATTCTGTACTTAGTGCTGCTTTGCATATTCTTTTGTAAACACAAAACTGTTGTTGGCAGCAAAAATTGCCTTTCTCTGAAAGTTACAGGGTCACAGCGCAGGTGGAGCAGCGCAGAGGGGACAAACAAGGTCAGCGGGGCTCATCTGCAGCGTCAGGCTGGATTCGGCTTCGTCCTTACACCACCCAGGTGTCAAACACGCACCCGAGCCGTTCAGCCGTCAGGGCTGGGTCCAGACCGGGTGCTCTGCGGGGGCACAGCCCCTGCATCTCCAAATGGCTTGTTCAGTAGCAGAGGGGACGCCGAGGGGTGCCCGGGGGAGGCAGAGGCTCGGCGGGCTCAGACCGGCTCTCAGCTCTGCTCCTCTCCCATGGCATGAGCTCTGCGCCCTGTAGCGCCGCTCTGCGCCCCCGGCACCCCTCCTGCCCTTCGCTTAGCCGTGCTCTGGGGTGAGCGGGTGCAGAGGGGCACGGGGGTGAGTGCCCTCAGCAGCAGCGGTGTCCGAAAAGGTGGCTGGTGCTACGCCACAGCAAAAAATAATGATAAAAATTGATTAAAAAAAAAAAAAAAGGATAAAAATTGCCCTGCGCTGCTGGAAGCAGCAGAGAGCGTGCGTGGGGTTGCAGCGAGCGATGGGGAAGGGTGAGAGCCGGGGCCAGCCCCCGCGGTGGGGTGGCCGTAAGAGCTGACCGAGGAGCCGGCTCCGCGGGGAGCTGCTGCCCATCCGCTGCCTCCCGCCCCGCCGAAACGCTGTGTCACCGAGCAGAAGTGGCTAACAAATCTCCATATGGCAGCTGGCTTATGTTGGCGGCCCCAAATTGAGTTAGGATGAGTAAGTGGAATTATGTTCCATTGTTATTTTTAATATTTGAAATTTAGCCTATACTGGAGGTACGATATAGCTCGGTTTGTGAAGTACCCGTAAAATAGCAGCTAGTGACACGATCTCCATTTCAGAGGAACCCAGGGAAATGGCACAAGGAGAAGCACGTTCCAGAAAGGACTTGGTTTTTTTGTTGAGTTTTCAGTGATTCTAATACTGATTGAAATGTTGTAAATCCAAGGTAGCAAATTCTATTAGCATCTCATTTGCAAGAGTCTTAACTGCGAAGAACGCATCGGATTATTTTGAAGGGAAGTGAGAGGTTTCCGTGCTGTAGCCCCAAATCGGAGGGAAATCCAAGCGTCCTGACGGAGGGACCCCACCACAGCCCCACCACCGAGTACCTCATTCCGCAGTGAGGAGGATTTATCATAGAATCACAGCAGGGTTTGGGTTGGCAGGGACCTTCAGAGCCCATCCAGTCCAACCCTCTGCAGTGAGCAGGGACAGCCCCAACCAGAGCAGGGTGCTCAGAGCCCCGTCCAACCTGACCTTGAGTGTTCCCAGGGATGGGGCATCGACCACCTCGCTGGGCAACCTGGGCCAGTGCCTCACCACCCTCATGTAAAATATGTCTTCATTATATCCAGTCTGAATCTCCCCTCTTTTAGCTTAAAACCATCACCCCTTGTCCTATTGCTACAGGCCCTGCTAAAAAGTGTGTCCTCAACTTCCTTATAAGCCCCCTTTAATTATGGAGAGGAGATTCAGGTGCCGCATCACCTTTGGACCGATCTCTGGTGGCAGAGCTGTTTCCAGACCAAATGCCCCTGACGTTGGCGGAGCGCTTTGGGCGCGCTGGCCCTGGCACCGCTGCCCCGCGGCCAGGGTGTCTCCGTGGGAGCTGTGGCCGGCGCCGGGGCAGAGCCCGGCGGTGCAGCGGCGGTCGGCGGCGAGCACGGCCAACCCCACGGGGAGAGCCGGCATGCAAAGCTGGGGTCCAAGCCGCAGCCTTGTTTAAATAGGGCTGAGGAATATGAATCATACGGCGCCTTTGGAAACTTTGCTCCTTGTCTAGAGAACTGATTTACAGCTCTTTCAGATTATAAGACATTTTCTGCCCTACTTAGAATTGGGGCAGATTTCCAAAAATGTTTGGGTATTAAAAGACGCGGTGAAGCTTTCACCGGGTCCTTCAGAAACAGCTAAGCATTGACACCTGCGACAGCGAGCAGCCTAGTTTCCAACGGCGTATCAGGTGCACCGTCTAGAAAATTTACTTAGAAAGGAGCGTCGCGGTGCCAAGCAGATCAGCGCCCGCGCCCCAGATCCTCGGAAGGTATCTCGGCACCTCTGAAGGCAGAGCGCTGGCCATGGGCGCCCGCACAGCCCGAAGGCGCGTGCCTGGAGCCAGCGGAGGGGAAGGAGACCCTCAGGAGGGAACCTCGGGGCACCCACGCCACGCGCCGGGCCGGCGGCTGAGCTCGGTTGCTCTGCGGGGCTTGCAGGTGCCGGAGCTGAGCGAGGCGATGGCAGCTGGTAGCGCTGCCGTCCCACGGGCATTGCTGAGCCTCCTGGGGAGCACTCCGGAGAAATCCTCTTGATAAATGACCCTCCCTTGGTGAGATGCTGGGCGACCTTCCGCCGGGGACCGGCCGGGGATCTCGCACCCTGCCCTTGGGGTGCTGCTGTGTCAGCGCCGGGGAGGAGGGAGGTCTGTCGGAGGCACCGAATGTGCAAAGCGCAGCAAAATCCCCTGGAATACGGCTGAGCACATTTAGGTCGTGCTGGCTTAGCCCATGCGAACAGGAGGAAGGGAATAAAATGGTAAAGGAGAACCTGCAGCAGAGGGTGCCGCGCCGAGGCCGGCCGGGGGGAGGTCCCCTCAGCATAACGTTTTCTCAGAACTTCTGAAAAACTCCATTAGCTCCCTGCACTTGAAGGTGACATTTATTTTCAATTCTCCCCGCAATATGATGATGAAATTACATGAACTTTAAATCAAACTTTAGTGCGACAGGATAAATAAGCCTCACAGCTGACTGCACCGAACTGGCGTCGGAACAATCGCGCCGGCGCTGCAATTTTATCATCTTAACAAATGTTTGTTTTCCATTTGCATTTGACAATGGAATTAATAAACTATTTTACCAATTTAAGTTTTATGAAAAGTGTATCCCACGGCTCGGCTCCTGACCCCACTTATCTCATTTATAGAATTTGTAGTCCTTACAGAATGGTAAAATGAGGCACTTTCATTGCATCATTTCAAACACCTCCGCTTCCAATTTTCGCGGTAATAGGAAGGGCGCTTAACAACAATGGTCCATTGATCTGGTTTGTCTCTTACCTGCCCTGCAGCCACCGGGCAATTGTTAAATGCAAAAGCCACAAAAGCAGATAACAAAATAGACCATTAGCGTATAGGCTTTGGCCACAATGGTTTCGATAATAATTAATATGCAGGATAGCTAGTCGTGTCACACACCATTTCAGACTCGAATTGCATCTGTCAGTCCAAATTCCGACTCCATGCGAGGCATCCAGCACCGAATCTAGTTAGACAGCTAACTGAATTAAAACAAAAATCTACAGATGCATGATAAATGCACAGGATGCTATGTCACACATGAATGACTTCTGTGCAGGCCAAATGACAGATGTATTTCCTCGACTCCAGGCCAGACTCCAGCACAAACCACTCTTCATTTATCAATAATTGGGCCTTAATTTCATTTGGCAGTGCTAGAGCAGCATGCTCAGCTTCCTCTCCAATAGACTAACACTAATTAGACTTTTTTTTGGGCATCAATCTTTTTATTTTATCCTCTAATAATCAACCATAAGCATAGCTATATCTTGCCTTTTTCGAGGGACATGGTAGGCTTTACCCATAACTCATTATTAGCGATAATGGAATGGGAATGGGAACCGTTCTATTATTTATGTCTGAGAGAGCGAGCGGCACCGAGGCAGGAGCAGGGGATCATATTCTGCCTATTCACATCGAATCAATGTGAATTCTTGACTCTTGATTTGTTTGCCACCTCTTTTGAATAAGAAATGTCATGCTCTATTAGCCCTTAGATACCAACATGGGGATTTTAGTTAAAGAGAGTTTATTTATCGGGGAGATTTTGGGGTAGAGTTAAATACAGGCAGAGCAATTCAGACGTGAACGCGGCACAGGTTATCCAGGCACCGGGACCATTGCGGTTCAGTCCTGGAGACTGCTGAGTACTTCTGGGTGGTGCTGGGCGCTTCGATACCACTGAAAAGACAATCATCCCCACGGGGATTATGGGCACCAGGGAAGACTGGGCTTCTTAACTTCTCAGGTTGGTGATGGCAAACCGCAAGATCCAAAAGAAATCGATCTTCTATAAAATTTTTCCCTATGCACCCTCACATGCATGTACACGTATGTGGGTATACGTGTGCACGCGCATACATCCACACACACATGCACTTATAGGGAGACGAAAGGATGCACATGGGAGCATGCATATGCATGAAGGCAGAGATCGGATAATCGTGTAGCTTATTTACACCGCACATTATGCCATCAGAGGATTTACCCCTGCAGAGTTGAGCTTTGCAGCTAAATTCCCTGCAGTTTCAAATGCAGTGATTGAACTGACCTTGGTTTACATAAGTTTTGATCTTATCACCCGTCTTCTCTATAAGCTCAGAGGCGAGCACGATCTCTGCAAAGCCTTTTTCTGCCTTCAAGTGACAGACTGAAAAGACTGTTCCCATTTGCAGAGAAGACCTCAGCTTTAGGTAAGTGTTAAGCCCTATTGATTTGCTCCAGGGATCAGTGCTGTTCGGCGCCGCTCGCGCTCCCCTCAGTGTTTTCGCGCAGAGTGCTGTGTTTATTGGCACAGACTAAATCAGTGATGTGGTCCTCGGGGCTGATTGCTATGCCCAGATGATCTGTTGGAGTTTGCTGCATGATCCAATCTATGGCATAATTGAAGAGGATGAGGAACAAAATTCATCCTTGTTTCACCCCAGTAACTACGCCAAATTCAACAGAGAGCTCTCCATATGGTCCAACACAAGTTAGGTAATGTGTATATTATGCCATAATAAATGAAGTCTCATAGGTCTTAGTGGCTAGTTATTATCAAAGATCTTCCCTAGCAATTCATTGTGATTGGAACAGAATGCAGCAACTGGAAAAATGATAAATAGTGCTGCCGCGCAGTTATGATAGTGATGGAAAAATCTGGGCTTGCAGTCTTCTGCTAAATAACAATGTGCCCACATGTGTTCGCTCTCCACTTTTGGAAAAGTCTAACCGTTCTGAATTCCAATTCATTCATTTCCAGGCTGAATGCAGATGTATTTCAAGGGCCTCTTCCCAAATAAGCTGTGTAAATCCTGGGAGGCATCTTATCCCAGAGGGTAAGAAATCTGGGAGCGCTCATTAGCCCTAGTGTTGTTCCAGCAAGTGAGCAGAGGCAGAGCATGGCTGGGAGTCAGGCTCTCCTTTCCTTTTACTCAGCGCCACCCAAATAAGTGCAGTCTTTAGACAGCTCTTTGAGGTTTTTTTCTGGTCGGGAATGAGCTCAGATCCACATCCTCCTTCTTCTTTGTCGTTGCTATTTTCTCATTATTACAATAATTAAACATTTTATGTAATAAATGCATTTGCTCTAAAAAAAAGAGCTCAGATGGGAATATCAGATAATGGAACAGTCTTCCAGGGGAGGGCCAGAAGCGCTGCCGAGGATGTATTTAACTACATGGCTGGACAACGTACCTGCAAACAGTTGGGTTTCTCTCCAGCTCCATTTCAACGACCCTCAGTGCATTAAGTAGCCCTATATTATACTGCAGTCCTGATAAAGTATAGAATTATTTGTCACTGCTACCCTCTACAGCAGAGAACTTTATTGGCAGGGTGATGTCTGCCTTGCTTATTTATTTATTTCACTTGATGGGAACAATAAGGAGGCTCCTTCCTCCTGGTCCAGGCGCTCCTGGCTGTTAAACGCCCGTCTCTGCAAACAGAGCAGATCCGATAACCAGGCGGATATGCAGCTTGAGCACTTCACGTAACCACCTAACTGGAGCCTCTTACCCCAAAAGCACCTTTTCCCCTTTCTCATTATTTCGTTCCATGTGGTTTTCAGAGCAAGGCTTTGCTTCCCAACCATACTTTTGCTGTCTAAGGGAACCCCAGAGAATAAACCACTATTTATTTTTCATTGCGGGCTCAAAAGCAAGAAGGACCAAGTCTTCACAGAAGTCTGCCCCAACTCAATAGGCTGGTTACCGAATTCAGTTCCTGATTATCTGAAGATGTGCAACTCCTTCTTCTGTCCGTTTACTCAAGCTGCAAGTCTGCCACTTAAAAAAGATTTGTGAATAGGGTTTCAGTGCCACTGGGCCCTTAACATTTCTTTTTGCCTATAAACTAATTTTATTGTTTTACCATAGCGAGGAAAATTGCTGCGTTCGTCTTGGAATGAAAAGTATTACCTTATTAAAGATAAACAGCCGATTAACAAAATAAGGTTTTTTAAAAATACTCATTTTGGAGTAAGTAAGAAGCCGGTGGCCCCTCGCGCCCAGCGTCCCGCGGCCGGCTCCGCTCCCTGCCGGCGTGCTGGGGGGGGACCCGCGCCATGGGAGCATCCCCAGAGCACCCACCGCACCTCCTCTCCCGCTGCCCCCACTTATCGATACCTTCCTCGTTCCCAGACTTTTCTGGTCTGTTACCATGGCAATCCCTTGCCTCAATAGGGTCCTTGTGAACTTGTTTACCATCCCAATTATAACATTTTCAAATCCAGGCTGATTATGACAGCTCTGTGTCGCCCATCTGTGCCTGATCCGATCAGCACTTCCACAACAATGCATTGGCAGGTCACCACCGCCCTGCAGCACGCGCTCCCCCGCGCTCGCGGCAGCCAGGAAACAGCAAATTTAGACGCTTGCGGGAAGTGGAGGATTCGCCACTCAACGCCCAGCCTGCGAGGCAGACCGGGAGGGCAGAGGCGCATTGAGGGGGCATTCGCCACGCTGGCACCTCCCAAATTTCCTTTAAAGAAAGTAAAATGTAAAAATGAACTTTTCGGTTGACTTGGGGATCATGTCTCTGCTTGTGTCCTTGTGGGATTAGACAGCATGGAGGGGAGCTGCCGCACCTCGCCCGTGATGCTTGCGAAAGAGGGAGGGGAGGTGCCCAGCCCCAGGCAGCCGGGAAGCTGTGGGGTGCAGGACCCCTCAACCAGCCAGAAGCTGTGGGGTGCAGGACCACTCAACCACCCAGGAGCTGTGGGGGGTGGGACG
>VZTV01008245.1:0-11115 GCA_013400875.1 Anhinga rufa
ATGATTCTATATTTACTTGAGCCATTAATGCTAAGATTAGCATCCAGAATTTGTTTTGCTTTTTCTACAGCTGTGAATGCTTTGACGTGGTAGGTGGATTGAAGTAAAGGAGTCTGAGAGCATGCCTTCTCAAATGTGTATTGTCCTGCCAATGGTCAGCCTAAGCCAACACGTTAACCTGCAGTTCCCCCAGCAGTTTTATTTTGCCTCTTGGTTTCTGTCAATGCACTGTGTCTGAGTGAAGGGCACTACATAATGCTCCAGTCCTTACATGTTGTACCTGCCCTGTCTACATCTTTTTTGAGGGTATTCACATGTGTTGCCAAGGTCAGAACTCTGGGAGTGGGAGAATTTACCTACATGGGGCTTTGATGCAGTAGTGATGCTAGTCTGGTGTATAGTGCTCCTGTCCTGAGCCATTTCTTTGGGGCTTTCCTTAAAGTCTCTGTAGTATTTCTCACCACATGACAATATTTCAGATCAAGCTATGCCAGCAGGCAGCATAACTCAGATCACTTACCTAACCCAGCCACAAACCTCACCCAGAATGTCACCCACTCCAAGTCACGCTAATTTCTTAAATGCATCTGTGCCATGTATAGCTTACAGACTTTTTCAGGCTTCTGGACCTCTGCATGGAAACAGGAATATTCCATATGATAACCCTTACCTGTTGATGTTTTGTAAGATAATCTACCTGTGAAAGGCTTCTTCACTGGGCTTGATGAGATGCTTGAGTCTGTGTAAAATAGGGTGGATATTACTCTCCATAACCAACAACCTTTTCATTTCTTCTTGTGGAAGCAGGTTTAAAAAGAAGGGGGGNTACATAATTCCCAGGATCTGCCACGGGGATCTGTGGCTGTAATAAAAGCAGCCATCATGCCTGAGATCCTCAAGGCTGATTAAAGAAACATTACATAAAACTGTATTCAATGACTAACAGAGCAGCTGAATAATTCTACCTGAGCCAATACCTTGGGATCTGTAGTGGTAAAGGCAATCCTCTGACATGTCAGTGAGTGGAATTTGCCTTTAATCCTTAAAGGTAGGCTAGAAATTTAGGTTTCACTTTGTTCTTACTTTAGAGTTAGCAACCTGAACAGCTATGAAGATGTTTTCCTAGGAGACTTAACAGCAGGAATAGTCATTAAACTTTTACGTGGCCCAGTCTTAAGAGTGGAACCAGCTAACACCTTTGGGATGGGCTAACAAAGGCTCCTTATTCAGGAGCATCCTTTCCTTATTCCTGAGCATCCATCCCTAGAGACGCAGGGCCTCTGCAGGCAGAGCCTGTGTGTGTGTGGGTAAGTACGCGGGGCACCCATAGCAGCACCCACCTGGCCACCCACCCTGGCCTGGCCTCCCTAGCCAGTGGCTGCTGGAGCCGGCAGCCCGGGGGATGTATAATATAGAAACAACATTAGGGGGAGCTCCATTACCTAGTCCAGTTTTTAAAAGTGTGAACATTTGTGTCAGTGGCAGAGCAGTGGCTTCAGTTCTCGGAAAATCACTGTATTTCCTGTTCAGTCTCAGGCTGCTGTGCAAGGATAAGGAGTGCTGGTGAGTTATAAGGTCAGGCTGATTACAGGTATTTTCTTATTAGAAAAACTGGCAGACAGCTAATCCCACCTTTAAAAGTGGCCAATTATCAACAATGATTTTACCATTTCTGACAAAAAGTCAGAAATGCCACAAAGTTACTTTTAACTATAGTCTCTACATCCACAGACTGATTAGCTAAAGAGACCAATAATTAGTCATAGGAACTTCGTGCTTCCAGATTGTGGTGCCTATACAATGAAATGTGTTGGCAGTTTCCCTGCAATTTTTAGGGCTTATGACCTGGACAGTTTACCACAGTAATTATCCCAGAACATTTATTATTTTCATATTAGCTGTAATGTGCCTAATCTAATTCATAGATAATCATTAGAGAAGAAATGGAGAAAAAGTAAAATAGAAGTTCTGATTCAAAGGAGATGGGATGAATTTGAGTTACAGAGAATAAATGTGGGCAGATCACAACAGAGCTGTTGTGGGGAGGGGCAAAGATGGGTGGAGGAGAGCAGGAGACATGGAAGAGACCACAAAGTCTATGTAATACTACCAGAGGGATTATTATTCTCTTTATTTTTTTAGTACTGGGACACAAAGATCAATTCTAGGCTTATTTCAACAAGAAAAATAAAATGCTTTGTACTAAATGGTCTCTTACCCATCTTAAAACGCTTCCTACCCAAATTAGTCCCCTGCAAGCAGTGGCAGCGGTCACCCAGCAGGCCACAGTTATGCCTTGAAGCTCATTTTTAAGCACCTGAGACAAAAGGAGGAGGCTTTGTGTTCAGGTTCTGTGTGCACCATCTGCTGAGAGGAGACACACAGACTTTCAGAAGGCTGCCAGCTGGCTGGCCATTCCACTCGTTTCAAATAAACATTCAACATGTTTTCAGTAAATTTGGAATGATAAAAGTCTGCTTTTTCTGTTCTGTAGCTCTCGCTGGAGAGGGCAAGAGCTTTTTTTTTCTCTTGGATATATTATATATTTCCAGCAAGACGAACTTTCACTTCAGATTGTTATTATCTCATAAAAATAGCCTACAAGGAGTAATATTCATTATTAGGGTATTACGTTATGACCTTTAAAGGGGTTATTAGCTCTTTGAAGCAGGCTAAAGAATAAAAGCCCTTAAAGATCCTTTACTGAGACTATACTTGAACTATTCTAAGGATGTTCCAATAAATAAAGTAATTTTAAAGAGAGATTTTTCTTCCTAACATGTTTCATTTATAAAAAGTAAGGAATGCAGACAGCTCTGGGGTGAAACAAACCCTGCACTATTTTCACTGCACAGCGATCCAAGATAAAGAGGGAATGTCATGTCTTGGTACAGGACACTGATAAATATTATGACTCAGTCACTCTGCATTTAGCAAAGTTACAATCTCAGTTTTATGTCTCAGAGGATGCTCATGATCCATGGACATCCAGATGTTCATGTCTGAAGCAAGCAGGATGGAGCAGCCTGGCATGGGGAAAGATGCTTTTGTAATCTAAAAGCAATACACACCTGAACCACACCGTCACCCTCAGTAGGAGTGCAACACTTCCAATTTTTATCTCAACACTTTCTAAAAAAAATCACGAAGAGTATCAAAGTTGTTGGAGTACCTGCTTCTCCATGCTTCTCTTTTTTTAATGCCTGTGAGAATATGCAAGCAATCAAGTTATTGTTATTAGAGGAAATTCCAGAGCATCGGCTATTGTCTGATAATTACTCATCTGAATGCTCTTCCTTGCAGGACATGTGACGTCATTTTCCCCTCTTTCACTCACAGATAAGCCGTCTCAGTCCCCTTGATCTGGAGAGGTACGCACAGGCAATTGACCTGTAGCCCCAAGCTGTAACTCCCATTTTGTCTGCCCCTTAGGAATCTGTGCCTATGACCATACCAGCTCCATTTACACAGGCATTAACTCTTAATTTCATATTCTTAATCTGTCCTGGCACTTTCTTCCATCTGCTGCTTTGCATCTTGCATAAAAGAACAGTTTTTTTCAAATGTTTTTATTTTATGAGTCATGCCCTATATAAGACGTTCCATTGTACGACCTCAAGTATATGTACCAGGTTTATGTCAAAGGATTGAAGGTTTTTGGGTGCCAAAGACAGATGGACAGACAAACATACAAAATATAGTGGGTTTTGAGAGACCCAAGTAAAAATATTCATAGCGACAGCCTGATCCTTCAAACAAATATTCAGGTCAATAACTTTTCTTGGGCATATTTTCTTATCACCTCAGTAAGTTTGTGTAAAATTATTCACATGCATAAACATTTACACAGTCTTTCCAGGGGTCATTTCACATCACTCAGTATTTTAAGCTCATCTTTTTCTTTGGTGATATATATTGTTCACACATCAAGAAGCTAAATTAAAAGCACGGTGATATTTTACTGGTTTAAAATCCCTTGGCTGAAACCATACAACAATTTCCTTCCCAGGAGGATGTCTCATTTAAAAAACTTCTGACATAGCCTTTCACCCTCCACCCACCCCAAAAATTTAAAAAATTTCATATTTAGCTTGTTTCCTTCTGGGACAGAGAAATAATGTAAGATTTGTGACCATTAATTTACTGGCAATACCAGTAGCCTGTCCAATGAAATAGGAAGGAAGTATAGTTCATTTCAACAGCAATTCCTGTTGTAAGAAATGTTTCGCATGCTGAAATATTCCGTACAGTGATGAAGATACATCCTCATGCTACTAAAAACAGACTGGGAAATTATTACATACAGAAAC
The DNA here is from genome assembly GCA_013400875.1 of Anhinga rufa. Taxonomy (NCBI): domain Eukaryota; kingdom Metazoa; phylum Chordata; class Aves; order Suliformes; family Anhingidae; genus Anhinga; species Anhinga rufa. The sequence goes on from VZTV01008245.1 coordinate 4,311, forward strand.
ATAAACAAAAAAAAATCCCAAAATAGCAAAAAAGAATGAAGATGATAAGTTAAGGAAATTCCGAATGAAGGTGGTAACTACATCAGGCAGTGGCATAACAAATATAGCACACATAAATAAGCCAAGACATAATAAAAGTGGATTTACTGAAGTGCCTTCCGCACAACTCATATCCTGCTGCATTACTTCCTGTCATTAATTACCCCGTCTACATCCAAATAATATCAATCAGCCAATTGGAAGCACAAGTTAATGAGCAAAATTTCATACTCTAGGGTCAAGTTCCTTTTCCTTCATTTGTCTTCATTAGCAGCACCTCTCAAGGCTTTCCCAAAATAGAAGGCAGTGAATTAGTCAAAAAGATATTAAAAGTCGCACTTCAGAATGCTCAGAAATAAAATAGCAGGATTAGCCTCAGAGCTCTTAGGATGAAATGGAGGTTGTTATTGTCATTAAATAAGATTACCAAAACTACGTGTCTTGCCTTCCTAATTATTTTTACCATCTGTACTCTTGACTGGGTGTCACATTTGCCTGGCACCCTGGCACTGAAGAATGTACAAGTGCTTTACAAATTACTGCCTGGTCTGTACTCTGTAAACTGTAATGACTTTCCTTCTCTGGTTACTGCTCTTCAGTACATTGCAGTCAGTGCGTTTCCCTTCACAACACCCTATCCTTTCTTCCTGCTCCAGTTAAACTGGGCTTATCTCTTTTCTTCCCAAGGGCAAAGCAGGAAAATCAGCCACCAATGGTATCCCATAGCATCTGCACAGAAATAAGGAGATCAGTGCAGCCATGGGATGGCCACACAGAGGTCCTGCTTCTCCGCACCCCCTCCTGGGGACTTCCAGTCTCCTTCAGCTCTGTTGCCCTTGCTGAAGTCATGCACACCAAGACTCCTCTACAGAGTCCAAATCCCTTAAAAAAATAGTTATGGGCAGGAGCTGGAGAGGCAAACAGAAAAGTGGGGTGTTCCTGCATTTGTTGTCCCAGGAAATCTCTTTGGCTTATGTAATTTCTGCTTATGAGCTTCTGGGGAAAAGAAAAGGCAGTGTCTCAGGGAGCCCCTCGTTATCAGTAGCCAGAGTCAGCTTGAAACCTCTGCCCTTGACTCACAGTTGGGAAATTATAACATAGCCTTGTAGTCCTAGGAAATATTTTGGTCACCACAGATATGCACCAACATGGGGTGAAAATGCAGCAGTTATTTAACAGCTCCAGCAGTTTGCACACACATGGTGGGGTCAGAAGAATCAGCATTACTGAGAAGCAGCACAAGGTGGAAGCGTTTGGAGATTAAATGTGCATACAGCACATCTCTGCACTGGGGCAGAGACTCCTGGGTTTTCCTATGACCACATATAGAGGGATCTCAGACTTATCTCTCATGAGAACAGATGTTTCATCTGTGCTGATCCTATTCTATTTAGCACTAATACAGAGTCTGTTTATAAAAGAGCAAGATGATAAATGGCAAAAAACTGCTCTTCCCTTGGAGCAGAGCAATATTTTATTTGAGGGATATAAAACAGACTTCCAAGAATCAAATGGTGTCACATAGACATGATCAAAGCCACCCTTTAGTGCAGTGCTGCCTACACGTAAAGGAACAGGAAAAGGAAAAAAGATTTGAGCACTTGGAGTTAAGATGCATTGGTGGCAGGGAGGTTCATTGTGTCACTGAAATTCAAACAGTTGGGGTAGTTTGAGGTCTCCAGCCCTGTAAAGGTGGAGGGCACTTGTAGGGATCAGACCAAGGTGGTGAGGCATGATTCCCCTGCTCCGGTCCTCTCTCAGGATGCTTTATTGGATGACCTTGGCCAAGGGCCTGCTGCGTCCTCTGCCCTCTGCCTGCTCTCTAAGAAAGGCAGGAGCATTTTAAAAAACTGACAATAATCCGTGATTTTTTGTTGTAGCTTTTTCAACACTGACCTTTCTATACCAGGTGTTCAGGACCAGGTGGGGACTGAGCCCCCTGTTTCCAGGGGTGTTGGTCACACTCAGAAGCAAAGCTGATCTTTGTGAGGACCCAACACCCTCCCAGCAGAGCCATTCATTGTGGCACCCTTTAGTAGCCCCAGTGCAACCTTCTGGAGAGCTTTTAAATCACCCAAGTTAAAAACTGTAGTATCATTGTGAAAAGAGCCTTTTCAAAACAAGTTTAATTTGTTTTTTGTTTTATTCTTAAATCATAATTTAATTGATAACACTTCCTCCCAGGGAATGGTTTACTTCTCAACTATTTGGCTCTGTTATCTCCCTGTCTCCAAAGAAAACCTCTCAGCCATCTGAGTCAGATCAGCTTTCAGGTCTGGGTCAGGACCATGAAGCAATGGCAAGTAAAGCCATGGCAGATCAGTCCTGCATATACAGCAGGCCCCATCACTGATCCCTCTCAGCACCCCACTGAAATTAAGCCAATTCCTGCCTTGACGGCAGCTGCTGACAGTGAGAGCAGGCGATATGGAGGTGGTGCAGGTACTGCAGGGTTAAACTACTTCTGCATAACAAGGTTTGCCAAGGATGGACACGTGGACCAGAGCAAAGGAGGTACTGAAGGGGGTCAGTGGCAGGACACAGTGCTCCCACAGCAGCAGGGCCCGGAGGGAGGCAATCCCCCTTCACGGAACAGTAATGACTGGAAAGTTCAGGGTGCACAGACCTACCTGAGCACTTCCCTGCCCAGCTGGGCAGAGAAGGAAGGCTTGGTTTGGTCTTTTTTAGTTTATAAGAAGCCTTAGCTAATGGGGCTGAGTGGACATTTGGTGGATGAAACAGGAAAATTAATTTACTTAATTTTATCATCAATTTCCTTGAAAAAGCTCAAGAGAATTGCAATGCCAGACTCTAGATAGAAAATTATTTCTGCAAGAAAACAGATGTTGAGCTGCAAAACTGGGCTCTGGAAGATTAGCCTGGGTCCTCATAAAGTAGGCTGGGACTTCTTTTGAAGAAATCTTCCAAATGTAATTTGAACAATTAGCTCATCTCTGGTATTTCTAGATCTTTAGACAGTCTCTGTGAAAGAAAAAAAAATAGGCCAGCCAATGTTTTGGCCCTACAAAGAAGCCATATTAGAGACACTCTGACAGCCGCTAATGAGCCAGCTATTATTGCTATTGATTTTCTGTGGAAAATTGACAGAATTGCATAACCAAGCCTGATAAAAGGGATATAAGATTGATTTTTATACCAACTGTCCATGTGCCTTGTACAGTCATTTATACTGGCAGATTGATGGTAAGTGGAATAGTGATCGTTTTGGAAATCTGTCTATGAGCAATTTATAAAGTTCAATTCAAGACATCTATTACAAATTCTCAGTATGCAATAGCAACTGCATATTAAATTACAAACTTCATTTTGTGAGGCTAATCAGCCTTTCTTGCCACTATCTTTCCAGTTCTTTTGGGGAGTAGATGCCAACACTGATGACAAAAGAAAAATGTCATGATTTGCTACAGCTTATGTGCCTCCTACTCAAACAGAAACCTTCGTCAGCAGAGAAGGTGGCCAGGTGAAGAAAACTGGCTAGTGTCTACTCGACAGATCCCCCTCTGTGAAGAGTTTAAACATCTGGTGATGCTGATCAAGGGTTACATGATAGGTGAAAGTGATACCCCAAAGCCCTAAAGCTGTGAAGCCTTATTATTGTATCTGTACAAATGAAGCAGTGGTATGCTTGAGCGTGTGACAGGTAAGCCATGAGACATTATGCCTGTCTGTCATCCATCAAAGAGCTGACAAAGGCTGAGGTGAGACAACTGTGGTACTGCCTTGAGCAGGACATGCCAATCAGGAAATGGCTACGTGTGGCATTAAAAGAGACGCAGGATGAACTGCACACACTGTTGTATAAACTTCTTGAATAATCTTAATTATTCAATATATTTCAATATTATTGTGGGCCTAGTATGTCCAATAGTGTAAAATAATGTAGAAGTAGTTTAAAGCAAAAGAGGTAGAAGAACATGACTGAATGTTACCATAAACCTAAGCCTGACTTCAATCATGATAATTTAGGTTATTAGGAAATAAAGTAACAGGAAAGAATTAGAATTAGAGGCAAAGAGTGTCAGATGTGAGTGCTAAGCCATGACGTACTATCCACTGGATTAACAGAAAGAAGCTGGACTGCAAACAACAAGGACATATATCTGCCAGCCTTAAAAGGACACAGATAATTTCATATTGGAGATAAGCTATCAAAGGAAGAATTCAACCCATATCTGAGCTCATGTTCAAGGAAAGATTCCTATCTGCAGAGGGTTTGGGAGCTTCCTTAGAGCTCAGGTAAATTTAGGTAAGATTTCTCCTCTGCCAGAGAACTGGCCCCCTTATCAGTGGGTGATCTTTAAGTCAGGGCTCAGAGCTTTCAGCTATAATTCCCACTCCTCTACCTGTCATCAGAAATCTAATACTGAAGCCTTATAGAAACTCCTTTGCCTTAGCAATATCGCATTGTCCTTTTTCTACTCTTTTTTAATCATGTGTTCAAAAATAAAACCCTTTTCCATCCACAACAATGAATGCATGTTTTCTGTGGAGTGCATTCCTTGGACTTTCTTCCTTTCAGCTCAGTTTTACAGACCAACAGCTCCTAATGGCAGGATCCCACTTAGCACAGGCTTAGTATATGGATAATACGATTTATCCATTAGAAAAATGCATCATGGGAATAGGAAAACTAACAAAAGAATGTATGCTGCAATGTATAGGGAAACAACTGAATTGTATAAAGAATGACCACCGGCTGCACCTCGCGGCTGATCAGCTTTCTGTTCACAACAGGTAAAGAAATGTGCATAACAAATCTGGTGTCAGGCTGAAGTGAGGAAGGCAGAGGGAGTTTGGTCCTAGAAAGAGGTGGCTTTAGAGCAGACTCCAACGCAGCTGCCCATGGGTGAGCAGTGCTAATGGTGACCAGCGCTCACTGTCACCAGTGGCTGATTGATAGGGGAGTCAGCCCTGGAAGGGGCATTTGACACTCAAGATGATGATGAAAGGAAGCTCCTTCACCTCCTCAGCTGGTACCTGGCAGCCAAGTATGCGTTTCCATTGATGCTGTGAAGACAAACTAAACCACCCAGAAGTTGGAGCTCTGCGAAGAGATGTACCATGACATGTGTGAGATGGACAGTTTGTCCCCTGCAAACCTGCAGCCAGCCCCAGTAGACATCAGGCTGGAGCTGCCCTGCTGGTGCAAGGAAGGCAAATCTCATTATGAAACACAGCCATCAGGCCAGCATCTCTGTAGGGAACTTAGAGAGGACCACCTGATGGTGTGTAGACCTCTGGTGGGTGCAGGAGTGCAGGGGCATTGTTCCTGTGTGCCCTGGGAAGCAGTGCAGAAATCCCTGCACCTATGGAGATTTGAGCAAGCATTTCCAGCACCTCAGTGCAGCTTGCACAATGCAGCTTGGGCCTGGGTAGCTTGATCCCATTCATGTTGTGCTCCATTTGGGCAAGGAAACTAATAGGTCTGTTGGTAGAATTTTTTAGCTCAGATGATGTCTGTGTTGGGGGGACAGGGAGCAGGAGTTTGTCATGAAACACTGCTGTAGCGCCCATCTAAAGGTGCACACGCTGCATTAAGCTGCTTCCCCCATAAATGCTTTGACCTGTCTGCAGTTGCATGGCACAGCATGGCCACAGCTTGCCAACTGCCATGCCTGAGCCAGCTGCCTTTCCAAGGCGGCTGTGTCTGTATGTCCTGTCTCTCTGCAGCAGTGCCCACAGGTTCATTGAATTTTAAAGAGTTGGACAAACTCAGACAGCCATGGTCCTTGTAGCTGTAGTCCTTGTCGTTGCAGAGAAAAGCTTTAGCATATGAATTGGGTGAATCCACAGTTTGTGAGACAAACAAAAATGAACACTAACGTATTACATAGAAAATCTTGTGATTTTAAGTCAATCTGGTCCCTGGGGATCAGGACCAGTGGTATAAATACAGCTAAATGAAGTTTACCTATCCTGATTCTGGTCTATGCAGCGTCTACCCAGTTTTCACTGCATGACCTAAAAATCCAAGCAGGAGATTTTCCCCAGCCATTAGCACTGGCCACCTCTGTGGCCAATTGCATGTTGCCATGCTCATGGTGCCACTGCCTTCTCTGTAGGCACTGCTCACAGCAATGGCCTCCCGTGATTTTTACCCATCCTTTTTTTTTTGTCTTTCCCAACCTCCCTTCTCTTGCTCTTCCTTCTCAAGAGCTATGTCATGCTGACATTATCTGTCTTACCATCTTGCTTGATTAGAAACCACTTTGGTTAGGTTATATGAAGGGTGTTACACAAAGTAGAGCCATGACAGGTAGGTCTTTCCTTCTCCCAGAGTCTGCCTCCATACCAGAGCAAGCATCCAGCCTCCAGGCCCAGGGGGCAGCTGAGCATCCTGTGAGCTTCTGACAGTCACGTTTCCTTGACTTGAAGTGGAGCTAGTTTCTGGCAATGCTGGAGCTGATTAAAACTCTTCACAAGATCAACTAATTATCTGAGACAACAGAAACATTGATCAGCAGGAACCAGCACATCATGAATATTCAGGAAGCCCTGAAGTAAAATTTCTTTAATAAATGACACCCCCTCTTTCATGACGTCTGGAAGTGTCTCATTCATGACTACTGAGCTAGCAGCTTCCCCTCCAGCCTCCTTGCACAGCAGAGTCTGTTCACTATCATGCTCAGGAAATACGCTGAAAATACGCAGAAAGAGTGACAGAGATTTGTCATGCACTGATTACCCGTCCCACGAGAAAGCAATAACCTAACTTTGATAGAAGAAAGACTTTTTTTTTTTTACA
>VZTV01008247.1:0-11968 GCA_013400875.1 Anhinga rufa
CCGTTCTGTGATTCTGTGTAATTTGCCCTTTCAGTTTAACTTTAATCAGGAAAGCTTTCTGAATGTGGACATGATCTCAGTGTAAACCTGCAGTATTATTAAAATCAGCGAAGCTACTTTGAATTTACGAGAGGGTAAATGCCATCAGAATTTGGTCTCTTGCATGCCACTGCTTTACTCAGTCTAAATCTTGGGCAATAAATCCATAAAGACAATAAATCACAGCATATTCCAAAACCATAAAAACCTTCAACTTGCCAACTGAAACACTAAATGAACATGCAAAATGAGTTTTAACTCATTACTCATGAGATTTTAACAGAACTGGTAAAGAAAGATACATTGTGGTGCCTATTTTGAGAGGTATGAATGTCACCTTTAAAATATTGCTGGAAAGACTTCTGTGAAGAGTGGTGATGTGTAAAATATGAAGTAATCCAAAAGAAGCAGTAACCTGTGGGTTTTCTTTTGTCTGCTGTATATCTGTTCTTTTCATCACTTCTCATTAAATCCACAATAGAGAACAGAAAATAGTGTCACATTATTCTCTGTGAGCTTTTAAGAAAATTTAAGATACTTAAAGGGTCAGCAGTGAGATTATCATTGTCAAGGAAGGGGTTTCTCAAGCTATCCCCCACAGAACAGAGAATTGACACAGCAGATTAGTCACCTCAGTGCTGTGATATTAGCATGTGATACACTGCACCATACCATGCTACTGTTTCAGTGTTGCCAACTCATGCAAATCACACAATAACTGGTATTTTCCCTAAGGCTGGCATAATGAGATTACATAAAAGTAATACATCTTTAAAAACTAATACAATTCTGAGCCATATATTTAGGAACAACCTTTAAGTAATCGTTCTCCTTAAAAAGCCAACAAATAGAAGGAAACAAATTCTGAAATTCATTACAGTTAAAATTTCACAATTTTTAAGACAATGGACATCACCTAAACATCAAGTTGGCAATACTGCAGAAATACCAACACAGTTAATGATTCTATTTCCAAGCCACAACTGCTGTACACATTTTCTAATTACCTTACCATCATGTATTATGTGGATTAGTTCTGGATTAGAGTTTTGTTAATCTTAGGTACAGAAGACAAGTTCAGTATGTGTCTTTGAAGGGAAAAAAAAAACAACTTATGATTTAATTGGAGTTATTTAATTTTATTATTAACTGGTCTCTGTCTGCTGTTGCCTAAACCAGCAAAGGACTACAGGGGTGTGTGTATTCTCCCTCTGGTGGATCGGCATGGAAAGCCAATGAAAGGGCCACATCAGCAAAGGACTGTCAGTGTGAGAAGGGACAGGAAGGGATTCACCACATGGAGTGGTCTGGGAGAAGCATTATTGACTCAAATCTCCAAGGAGATTTGTAATTCTCTCTCAAAGGAGAATTACATGGCTTGAGCTGGGGCGCAGCAGTGCTGACAGCAGATAGTGACTACTGAAAGTGCTTTACAGTTTGACTCCATCAAATATTGGTAGTGGCAGTTTTGCTTGTGTGCTGTGCATTTACCACACAGGCTTCTTTACTTCTCCCAAAATTGTTACACAATGAAATGCATAACTATACATGTATATCACTGTGCTTACCCTCTATACAATTACATTGTTCTTACAAGTGGAGTAAGAATTGCTATTAATTTCCTATAACCTTTTTAATATGACTGCTCACTTAATTTAAAAACAAAGCAGCAGCAAGTAACTTATTTTAACTATCCATACCTTTACTCTGCCAATTAAACAACTAATGCATTATACCTCAAACTGTTTTGGAAACAAAAGCTAGCAAAGCATGGACTTGCCCATATCATGCATATTACACAGATACCCTCATATATAAGTCTGGGAACTAATAAGACACCAGTAAAATGCAGAATGTGAATTTTGTACTATAGCATGTACAAATAGTAAGATACGGAAATTGATATAAACCTGTTTTGGTCCTAAATAACCAGAGAATTGACTTCTCCAAATGATTAAGTGTCAGCTGGAAGCAGCTGAAAGGCATAAGCTGAAAGCACCCTCTTCCATAAGCCATACCCTCAGGACTTTCTTCTGTGGTTCTGTCTTTCAGTCTGTCAGGTCAACCGACAGTTCTGCCAAACCTGGGGTATGCTGCAGACTATAGCTTCTCTTCTATTCTCTGAGCTGACTGGGGTGAGAGTTTAGAAATGATTTTTTATAGGCTTTGATCCTGGTTGTCTTTATATACATACATTTTGTGGTAGACTTCGGTGTATTACAGTCAGTCTGTGTTTAATATATAAACTATAAGTATTTCAGTTTGTCAGCCATGTAGAATAAAACCTAAGAGGAAGATGAGAAGTGAATATTCCACTGATTTTCTCTTTTTTTATAAGCGGATCATAAGACCCAGGGCCATAGAGAATTTTTATTGGACATTTTCCAGTGCTAGCCAAGGAGCAGCATGGAAGCAGGCGTTCAGAACCTGAAGTACTTAAACCAATAATAAATTATCTGTAGTTTTAAGAATTTTCATGGTATGCATACTGTTTCCTAAAGTAAGTTCAGAGAGATGCCTTGCAAAATTGATCCTACTGATTAATGCTAGACATTTACTTCATTTCCCATTTGTCTTTCATAATATTTTTTTCTACTGATACAACTTTATGAAGCTCGTCTTGCTTCTGCCCTACTCAATACATAAGAGAGGACATAATCTGCTTGGGAAATTCTTTTAAGGGAAAAAACCCAACTGTACACTTATAATTCTTTGGAATAATATTTAGCATCAGCAACAAAATATCTCAAAATCATTGTTTGTTGGTTTTCATTATTGTAAATTTGGAATTGAGTTTCCATCAGAAAACTTATCTGCTTGAGAGGATGAATTCTTGTACTTAGGTCCCTTTAGTCTGTAATTCATTGTTTCTGATTAAATGCAGTAATTTTCAAATTATTACAATGAGAGTTTAATTACCTTTTACTAAGAAGTAGTTAAACATTATGCAAACAAAGATTATTGCATGCTGTTGGAAATTGCCCCTCTTCTAAATCTTTCCCCAGTCACATGCTACCTTTAGACATGACTTATGTGTTCTTGGCAGATCTACAGCAGAGAGACTGTACATTTGACTTTTCAGAGAGTATCTTCCTAAGGCAAATCTCTCAGACAGAGTTCTACCTTCTGCTCTGCTACCTTCTACCTTCCTTCACCTGAGAAACCAGCTAGAGCAGTGGTCTCCAAACCTTTTTGATCATGCATGCCTATCAGTAAAAACATTTTCAGCAAAATAAATTTCATTTATTTATTAATTATATTCATGTACTATTGTACTAATATGTATATTGTAAACCATGCACAAAACCAGAAATTGAAAAGAATGAGATAAAAATGAAATAAACACTATTTTAAAATATTATTTTATTTTATTTATTAATGGTACAAAAATATTTTCTTCCGACACTCCAATGGGTCATCTTGTACATGCACCCCCTGGTGTGTGTACACCTTACTTTGGAGGCCACTGAGCTAGAGCACTGCTTCTCACGGACAGGATAAATGCATACCACAATAATCTGAAGCCTTGGCTTCTCTTATCAAGATCAAATGATTTGCTGGTGTGTACCCTAGCTCTCTTTTTACTCAGATACCCAGGTTTCTTTTCAGAGACACAAGGGGTATAAACCCAGGTTTCATAACAAGATATTAGGAGGAGTTCCAAGGCTGCACACCTAAACACAAAAACCCCTCCTGGGTTCATCAGTTAGATGTCTTCACTGTATACCAGCCTAATTTTTCAGTAGGTACTAATGAGTTTGACATCTGCAAGGGACATCTCTCTGGAGACATGACTGGACGATAAATACAGTAACTCAGAACAGCTTCTTCAGAAACCATAGGAAAAAGCAACTGGAGAAAACACTGACACAAAAGCCAGGTTATATCTTATCTTCCCTAACTTCAGCATTCTCCCTGAGGCTCCTGACTGGCCCTTCTGAATCTGGCCAGTTTTCTTCATCTCCCTCCCCCAGGGAGCAGGAATGGAGAGTCATGATCATCTTCAAAATTAGCTAGCTTCCTATTTTTCTCTTAAACGCCAGCAGAAGGGTTGACTAAGGCCATTGCCATGTTTCTCTGTGTGCCAGTTGTCTCAGGCAGAAATTAACTCTTTAAAACCAGGTACAGTTCAATAACCAAGTCAGCTAAGACACATGAAAGTCATAGGAACTTCACAATTCATTAACAATTTTTACTCTCTCTTGGCTGTGACTGGGCATGTGAACACAGGACCCTCAGAGATTGCAACTCCATCTTCTATACTATATATGAAAATTCTGGCTTTCTGCTAAGTCCTTTAAGCTGATTCACATTTTACTTTAGGTATCCTTACAAAATATCAGCTAATCTTTCAAATGAGTGCATTATGGTCTTACAACTGGAGAAAAGATTAGCCAGAAGTTGCTATTTCTAAGTATTAAAAAAGATTATGAATTCATAACAACTCAGATATGGTGTATTTGCTCAAAATCCATCTCATTAGAAATGCTATGTAAAACTCCTCATTTCTGGAATGCTTCATAAAGAACACATTATAAAACATTTTATAATCAAAGATTATAATCAAACAGTTTTAATCAAAGTGAAAATTCTAGAGAATTTTCTCAAACAACACAACATCTTGATGCCAGGATTTTACAAGTTACATCATATGCCTCAAGCCTTTCCTCAGCATTTCTGGGACCGTGTCTCCCTCATGCCAGGTCCCAGGTCCTCATGTTGCTCCAGGGGGAGCTGTGCAACTATAAAAATTGGTCCCTGCAAAAAAACCCTCTTGATTTCACCAAACTCACTCAGCATTCAGCAGCTGATGGTTCAGCAGCTCAGACCCCAATGGGCAATGTGTTATTTTAGCAGTAATGTACCTATCAAATGCTTTTCTGTGACCCAGGACAGGTTTTTCTGAGAACAAGACATTATCTATTAATCCATTATCTATAGGAATCAGTAATATCAAGAATCAGTGTCTGGATTTCTCTTGCACCCTCTTGCTTGCTTAAAAGCATCTCTTCTAGACAGACAGAAGGTAGGCAGATCAGCAGAGTAACCCTTCACAGGCTCCAAGTAAAACACTCTGGACCAGACTGCCTCCTCTGCCCTATTCACAGATTTTACATACAAATCCCTGAGCATACTTGTCTTAGGTACACTCATGCCATTTTCACATGTGAATCTGCTGTCCTCTGGATTCAGGTAAGGAAGGGGATGAAATGACACATCATCACTTAAAGACATCTCATTTTGGACTTTGATGTCTTTTAGATGCTCAAGCTAATTCTGTTACCCACACTGACAAATTTTCAAGACTTATTAATACCTACCTACACATGCCTCCATGTCCCCAAAAGAAATTAATTGCTTGAGATCAAGCCAGATGTGCTCTGAAAATAAAAATCAATTGTTTGGTCTCCACACTTTCATTTATCTTGGGTTGAAAAGCCCGAAGATGTAGAGTCTAGAAGCTCTTACCCTCAGTGCTCTCTGATCTCCAGCCTGTCCCTACATCCTACTTCAGTATTAACTGACTGTTTTCTGAGAAGATACAACCTTTTGAGAAGGCCTTCTTCTGATTATTCTAAATATATCTAAGAGATACATATATTAAAAAAAGAAAACATCCCAAAGCATCCAGGGTTTAAGATCCTCCAGACACATCTGAATCAACTAGTCTTTAAAGGGGTCTATAAACTAAGGAAATATTCTCTTTAAAGAGTTAAGAGTTTCTCTTTCAAGGATTAGCACTTAAATTTCCTGTTGGAAAATACTTAGCTAACAAGACAATGTCTATGCTCTGGAAGAAAAAGAGCAGAGCCTTTGAGGAGGATGCTATTTATGTATCCAAGCCTCTAAAAACAACTTTGTAGATGACCACTTGTATGTTTTTTATTTGTGTCTGGTTCATAACGCAATGAGCTTTTAATGCAGCAGCATTTAGTTTAGCCTTGAACGGGTGCTCAAGAAGGGAAGAGTGCAGTTATTTACCAGCACGCAAGTTCTTCCAAATCACAGATATCTAAAAGATAAAAGCTCAGATTCACCCCACAATGCATGAAGAGCCATCTGTAAAGCTGCCAACATAATTGCTCACAGAGCTCCCCAAAGAGCCAGATGCCACCACTTGAACACGTTCCCAACTTAGTCATCTGAGTACTGAAGACAGGAGGGAATAGCAGGAAGTTGAAGGGTCAATGGTATGCCATTTATATTCTGAAAAGATGAAACGGATTTTTGGAGAAAATTAAACTGAAAGGACGTCATGCCAAACAGAATGTGCTTTAGCAGCACAATTTAATACTAGAAATAAATGTGTATGTCATTCTGGAGTTTTTAGAATATGAAAGGCATGAAAATTGTGCTCTGATAATAATACAGAATGAAAATGTGGCAAAATTTCCTCATAATTAAAAGATGTAGAGAAGACACTCATGCAACTTGTTTTTGATTCTCTGCACTTTTCCAATCAGGGCTTTGTTTCCAGAGCTTATTCTTGCAGTAAAATTAAAGCAGGCATTTAAAATCTCATTTTCTTATGCACCTGTTTCTTCGTTTTACTAGCAGTAGCTGCTTTAATTTTTGTAAGTGATTGAAGGCTGATATTTGGTCTTAAAAGTTCTTGCAATGGACACAGTATAACAAAAGTGGATAAATACAAGGGCAAATATTCAAAGTATAATTAAAGCGTGTATATGGTATTGTCTCAGCTCTGTAGCTTCTTTCTATCATGTCACCATTACAAAGCACTGAGTCCTGAAGTCTTAAAGAGTCCACAAATTACTTACCACAAAAGTATAATAAAATATCAGTCAAGAAAAAAAAAAAGTTGACCAAGATAAATATGTTAGTCTCTGGGTCAATGGAGGAAGCACTACATCTGCAAGACAGCAGCTCAGTCCTTACCCCTCTTTCCTGATATTTTTCCCACCTCATCCCAAAGGGGCACATGCCCTTCTGCTCTTTGCTTGGTAGTACTTTGGTCTCATATGGCACCAAACTGGCTCTTCCTTGTATGTTCTTTATAGTCAACTGAAGGAAGAGTTAACATCTCCCTCTCTATGCCTTTAGCCGAGACAGAGTCAACAAGTCCAAAATGTCACAGCACTGCCAAGGAACATGGAACAGATTAACATAGGGGCTCAGGGAATCCCTTACAGGCACAGGTTAGGTTTGTCACTTTCCATCTCTTTCACCCCAACATCAGCCCTGCCAGGTCCAGCTAATGCTTCATAGCTCATTCAGGAGACTGGTGGCCCAGGCTAAGGTGGGACAGTGCCCACAGTTTTTGCACAGGAATCCTCACCATTGAAATACCTGCTCTTCACTTCCCTCTTCCTCGCCATTCCCCTCTCCACTGCTGCACAGATACCAAGCCACACATTCACCTTCTCTTCTCTATCCCTGAGTGCCAGGATTGTAACCATTCGTAACTCACATTATTTGATCATGTAAAGCTACTGATTAATTTGCTATTTCCTTATACCAGGGCAGTATTCCCCCCTTCATGTCCTCATGCCTATGATTCCCTTCCAGCTTATAATCAGTAGTGAAATAGGTTCATGGTGGTCCATGATTTTTTTCCAAATAAAAAAATGTTAACTGAACTTCACCATTTGAGAAATGCTGTTATTCTGTTCTGTTTTTGTAATACCAGAAATACTTGGGATCTCCCTGCTCTGATGTTCAAAAATGTATCATTTATAGCAACTTCCTGTGCCAATACCAACTTCACCATCATGTTCACTTCATTTTTAAGCCTCAATGACTGTTTTCCCTTTCTTTGACAGAACAAATTTTATTCATGAAGAACAATTTCTGGCCCAAGAAATAAAGCTGCTTCTTGACTGTACAAAATTCCAAGACAAAAATCAAGTCTGAGCTACAAGTTACAATTACAGTCTTATTTTTTGAGCACTAGCCTTTCAGCATTGCTCTTTTCAACTTTTTATCAAGTTACCAAGGGCTTGCCAGTACAAGGGTCACTCAAGAAAGTTAATCTGAATTACTTTTTAAAGTGGATTAGTCAAAACATATTAAACTTCTGTGTAGACACTTTCATTCAAAATTACAGCATGCTTAATTAACTAATTTACTCTGGAAATTAAGTTAAATTGAATCAAGACACTTTTAATTCTGATTCAGAGTATCCACATGAGAGTTTAATGTCATTTAATTAATCCTTTGTGGTTCCACACTTCTATTTAATTTCTATTTAATTTGGATTACCTTTTTGGAGGGTTCCAGTACACAACAGCTCTGATGCTGGACTTGGGCCAGAATTTTCAGAAGATGAGAATTTTTCATTTAAAAAATAAAACACGGGCCAGTGATACAATTAAAACTTCATGACAGAAAGCTATCCTCATTAGATTTCTTTCTGTCATTTCTGAATTTTCAAGCTTGATGAGTTAAAACAAAAGGAGTCAATAAACTTTTTAATCTAAATACTATATTTAAAAACTGGAATTAAATTAAAGTGAAATTAATGTCTTTATTATTGTCATCAATAGTAACCCATACTATTAACAGAGCTAGATAAGATTTAACTGATTTTTCCTTACCCCCCCATTCTTGACTGTTTACTTCATTGACATGCTTTTTGTCTAGTCATTTTTCACTATGCTGTTGGAGATTCAGGCTCCTCATCTGCTTCCACAAAGGTCCTACAAGGCAGAGCTCAACAGCAACAACACCGCAATGCCATTACGGTCTGAAACAAGTGATCGCATTGACTTAAAGGAAATGCTTTGAAAATTTTTTCTGATGGAGGTATTCAGAGAGCCTCATGAACATGCAGGTCCCAGAGAGCTCTCCAGCAAGCCACCAGAAGACGTGATCTTCCAAAGAGTTTTTTTTCTAATTTAAGGTAGGCCCCAGTGAGTGTTTGTACTAAACAGCAGGAGGAAAGACTCCACAGAATCACAGAATGGTAGGGGTTGGAAGGGACCTCCAGAGACCATCTTGTCCAACCCCGCTGCGTGAGCAGGCACACCTAGAGCAGGGGGCACAGGACCGCGTCCAGGCGGGGTTTGAATGTCTCCAGGGAAGGAGACTCCACAACCTCTCTGGGCAGCCTGTGCCACTGCTCTGGCACCCTCACAGGAAAGTTTTTTGTCATATTTAAGTGGAACTTCGTGTGTTCCAACTTGTGCCCGTTGCCCCTTGTCCTGTCGTTGGGCACCACTGAGAAGAGTCCAGTCCCATCCTCCTGACACCCACCCTTCAGATACTTATAAACATTGATAAGATCCCCCCTCAGTCTTGTCTTCTCCAGGCTGAACAAACCCAGGACTCTCAGCCTTTCCTCATCAGGGAGATTCTTCAGTCCCCTGATCATCCTTGTGGCTCTCCTCTTGACTTGTTCCAGCAGCTCCCTGTCCTTCTTGAACTGGGGGGCCCAGAACTGGAAACAGTACTCCAAATGCAGCCGCACTAGGGCAGAGTTACCTATTCCATTCAGTTATCTATGGGAGGTGTTGCTCAGCTTAATGGTCCCAAAAGCCATGGTGCACACCATTCTGGGACTGCAAATATGCATACCATCCCTCCGCATATATCTTGGACAACATTAATAAGGTTCATACCAAGATGTTTCAATTTCCATTTCATCAACTGAAATGATAAACAGTTATTAAGCAGTTCTTACCTTCTCGGCCATTACTGCTGGGAAACTGCTTCTAGGCCTCAAGTTATCACTAGGCCAACATTCAATGAATTCAAAAATTCATACTAATAATGAATTGGTCCAAGTATAAAGGGACAGCATTTGTAACAGTGCCCGAAATTGAGTCCTCGTGAAGCACCAGAAAGGTGCCTGCAGAAATAGTGGGAAAGGATGGATCTGGACATGGCTTATACTATAATTTGTAGGTCTATGCACAAATCCTTATGCTTATGCCATTTCTTATGCCAGTCAAATAGAATGCGGAAGGGAAGGTCTGTGTGTGCTTGCAGGAATACATATGCATATGCTTATGAATAAGATGCTAGAAAACTGCCATTCTGCAAAACTTTGTTGGGGGGATTTTTTCTGGATAGAATGATCCCTTAAAAAAAGAAATATTATTTGCATCACTGTCTAGAACAGAAGGGGTATTGCCTATTGGCAGAATTCAAGTGTCCCTTAAAGAGAAATTTTGCACTGACAGCAGTAAACTTTAAGTAATACAAGAAAGCACTGGCAGAAGATATTTAAAGGATGCAGAAATAAAAAAGACTATTTTAATCAAAAACTATTAGGAAATTCTACTCTGTTTAGTTGAATGGCTTTGAAAAAAATTACTTTTCCTGCAAATAGCACCAGTAGAGATTTTTTCATATATTCTAAGTACTGCCATAAAAATTGCTTCAAAATAGAAATGTAATCATTAGTGTCACTTATTAGCAGATAAAAAAAAACCCAAACAAACAGCAACACCATGACCAGTCTCAGCAAATTTAGCAGTTAGCAATTTTAGAAGTACGCGTTGTGGTCAAATATTTTTTTGCTGCACTGATATTTACTGACAGCTGTCAATAAGAAAACTGGTTCTTATTTTTAGTTAACTTATAATTATGCTCTTCATGACTTCAGCATATGAAAGAAAAGTTCTTTTAGGAAAATATATCACATCTGCTTTTCTAACATTGGCAACACAGATGAACAATTTATTTTTTACCAAGACTGTCACTTGCCTGCAGTTTCACGACCTCACCAGAAAAAAAAATGTTTACTTTTCCCTTATGAATGAAGTAGTGTGCATACAAAAAGGCATATCTGTCATCTGGATTTACTATACCTCCCCTTCAGGAATTGCATAGGGAGGACTGCTACATGGATCGTATCTTAACACATTTACCATTCACCTCTGCCTACCTTCAGTACCTTCAACCCTGGGTTATGTTACAGGTCATTGTCAGTTCATTGCTGTTAACTTACTCCCAAGCACCCATCACAAATCTCTTAGACTGTAACTTGGTAGTGCTGTTGTAGGCATGATGGCTTCAGGATAAAAGCAAAGGAGGCTTGTAGGAAGGGGAAATATCTTTTCTTAGTCCTGCTGATACAGCTGGGAAAAGCAGCCAATCATTAAGATATGCTGTCCCTTCACCAGACCTCACATAATTCCCATGCAAAAGGTTCCTCTGACTAAAAAAGCAGGCATGTCTCCCATCAGGGCTGAGATGGCCTACTTGATTCCCACTGACAGGAAAAAGAGAAACATAAGCCCCATTTTTAAAAAGGGAAAAAAGGGAGACCCAGGGAACTACAGGCCAGTCAGGCTCACCTTTGTGCCTGGCAAGATCATGGAGCAGATCTTCCTGGAAACTATGCTGAGGTAAATGGAAAATAAGGGGGTGACTGGTGACAGCGAACATGGCTTCATTAAGGGCAAATCATGCCTGACAAATTTGGTGGCTTTCTATGACAGCATTACAGTGTTGGTGAATAAGGGAAGAGCAACTGCTATCATCTGCCTGGACTTGTGCAAAGCATTTGACACTGTCTTGCACAATATCCTGGTCTCTAAATTGGAGAGACATGGATTTGATGGATGGAACACTCAGTGGATAAGGAATGGGCTGGATGGTCACACTCAAAAAGTTGCAGTCAACAGCTCAAGGTCACAGTGGAGACCAGTGATGAGTGGCGTTCCTCAGGGGTCAGCATTGGAACCGATGCTGTTTAATATCTTTTTCAGCGACATGGACAGTGGGTTTGAGTACACCCTCAGCAAATTTGCTGATGACACCAAGCTATGTGGTGCAGTTAACACACTGGAGGGAAGGGATGCCATCCAAAGGGACTTGGACAGACTTGAGAGGTGGCCCGTGTGAACCTCATGAAGTTCAACAAGGCCACGTGCAAGGTCCTGCACATGGGTCAGGGCAANCAAGCATAAAAACAGGATGGGTGAAGAATGGATTGAGATCAGCTCTGAGGAGAAGGACTTGG
>VZTV01008250.1:0-10665 GCA_013400875.1 Anhinga rufa
TATTTGCATATGAGATCTGTTATGCTTTTGTCAATAGTACTAGCTGTGTTTGATTCTTCACTGTGCCATTTACAGCTCATCTGTATCATTTACTGTGAAAACTCAGACTACATCACTTCCTTGCTCTTGGTTCCCAAATCTGCATTTGCAACCACTCTTATACAAGGCTACTGAATTCTTCCTTTTGCATCTGTCCTGAGAATGCTACCTTGTAAGCGCTTCTGTCCTCGTCTGTGTATGCAGTACCTGGATGGCAGCTGCAGCTTTGTATCTGAGCTCTTGGCTTGCATGAAGTCAGTGCTTTGAGTGACATGTTCCATCAAACTGGTTGCTTAAAGGGATGTTTCTGAATGAGGTGCCTGCCTTCTAGCCTCTACTGGACCTTAAAATGATGGTAACTATTAGCATATTGCAGCATAGTAATGTATTAAATACACTCAAGAATGGGAACACTCCTCATTTTCTGGGATCAGGAAGCATGGTAGGAAAGAAGGGAAGAGAAAAATTCAGAAAGTTTAAACGTGACAAGGAAGACTTAAGAAGAATAATACAGAGTCATTTCAACAGACAGATTCATAGCAGTTTTCTTGGTGACAGAGTAGTTTGGAGGTGAGAAATGATGATAAGTGTAATTCTCATTTCCCTGGTTTTGTTTCTTCTGGGTGTGCATTTCCTGAAATTGCAATAGAAAAGTTGTGGATTTCCTCCTGGACCAACCCCATTTCCCATCATTGGAAGCATCTGGCGGATAAATTTTAGAGCTGATCGTTGGAGCCTGAAAAAGGTGTGCATTTGCAGATGTCAACTAAAGAGCTAATGAGGCAAAAACTAGTGATGGCTTTGATAGGCAGGGAGGACTTAATCCTGAGGGAAGGTGAATCACGGAAGTTAAATTAAGTACCTAAACAAGTTAAGTAAAATATGCAGAGAATCTAATTAATGTGAAAGCTAATATGTGTGCAAGTTAAACAGAACTGAGGACAATAATTTTGCCTCAAAAAAGACTTCTGTTTTTAAAAAAGGCTTTTTGCCTTGAAAGAACAAAGTATTTCTCAGATTTCCTACTACAGGCATGTACAGAAAATATTCTAAAATAGGTGTCTTGAGTTCAGAAAATGTGAAAAGTACACCAATATGTCTTCTGCTACCATGAGATGGAGACAAGATTTTACCCCATATGCAGCCAGAACCTTAGCTCCATTGTTTTTCTGAAGTTCAGTCTGGGAATTGCTCC
The DNA here is from genome assembly GCA_013400875.1 of Anhinga rufa. Classification (NCBI taxonomy): domain Eukaryota; kingdom Metazoa; phylum Chordata; class Aves; order Suliformes; family Anhingidae; genus Anhinga; species Anhinga rufa. The sequence continues at coordinate 1,235 of VZTV01008250.1, forward strand.
TTGCAGATAAGATAAGGATGTAAATGATGGTGAAAGGAAGGAACTGATGGGAAGAATTAGGTCCATGCTAAGCATGTTAATACAGGTTCTTTCAGTGCTCAACATACTCCACTGAGCCAATACTTAATGAAAGAATCAAATGTGTTGATATATTTTTCAAGTCACAACCTTTCCTTAGGTGCTAAGTGCAACCTGCATGTCAGGGGGTACCTGGCTGCAGCTGGAGAATGCTGGCTTCAGGAAAAGGGCACTTAAAGATGTTGATGTCAAACTTTTCTGATGGGTACGTGTTCATCACTGTAGGAGGACAGAGCTGTACTGTTTCTTTGCCTAGAGTCAGGGACTTTATCCTTGCTGAATACCCACAGGGTCCCCAAGCAGAGATGGGATCTATGCTCAGATGCCTCAGCTGACAATACTTCCGCATAAGAAGGGAAGAGGTCCTGCCATTGAAACTTGATATGCACTGTACTAGAAGGAGAGTTACACCTGGAATATATAATTTCAAGAAGTTCTAGTTGTTGGCTGAGGAAGTGAAATATGGAGTTGAAAAATGCAATCAAGAATGTGCAGGTGAAATTTCATGTGAAACCTAAAACGGATCTGTAAACACTCAGTCAGGGGCATTCTCCTAATAATTAATGTTGCAAAGGCGATGCAAGCCGAGTTTTAAAAAGGGGAAGAGCATCTATTCTTTTATCATTCATATTGCTGTGAATAGTGGGTTCCCCGAGAAAGCCCAGAACCTTACTGTGGTAAGCACCCTCACAGCAAAACAAAATCACCATCCCTTTTCACTTCCTGAACCCCTCAGCACTGTCATGCTGGAAGAGAGCAGCCCATCATGTGTGCATTTTGGTTGACGTTTCTCCCATGGGTATTTTTTGGCATTGGTCTAACCTACAGCTGGCAAAAATCTATGGCAACATCTGTACCCTGTGGCTGGGTCACAAACCAGTACAGTGGTGCTGTATGGATTCCAAGCCACGAAGAACGGTCTCACCACCAACTCGGAGGATGTTTCCAGGCAATTACAGACCTGTGTCTTCAACAGAATGGCAGATGTAAATGGTAAGATGTTCATATCTGTGGAAGGAGTTCATCCTTGACTTTCTTTGTTTCCTCTCCTGTTTTCCTTACTGACAAGCCCTTAGCTCCCAATTCACCTGTTCTGTCTGCTCAGGGTGAATGATATAATTCTGCAGCATTACTCTAAGGTGTCTCCCAAGTCCCACTGTCACACACGTATTTCAGAATCTCATCAGAGCAGCAATATTTGTACCTGGTTAGGTCTTGCTTTTCCTTTCGTAGTGTTATCTAAGTGTGTGTCCTGATTTGAAATAATTTGGAGCTTGCAGTCTCCCCTGCAAGCTGAGGCTAAAGTAATTCTTTATGCTCCCAGCTGTTTGTTTACAGCAATGGCTGCTGTAAGGAAAGCATGTACAGAGCTGCTGAACAAGGCCTAGTCTTTTGGGAAGTTTGAAGGCACAGGAAGGTCACTGGAGCTTTAATTGTATTCAGCAGACTGTAGGTGCAACATATCCTTGTTCAGAGCTTCTTGTGGTGCTGTCATTTACATCAGACACTGCTGAATTATGGTGGATGGAGGATAAAGAGGTTGCTGTGTTTAAAACAGAAATGACTGAACTTGTGTCCACCAGCCCTTATCCAGAGGATATAGAGCAGATGCCTTTATCCTCAGTCCTTTATCCTCTGCTTTGCTCCGTGTGGACTACAAGCTTTAATTTATAATTCTAACTAATGTAAGTAGAGAAAACATTTTGAAGGAGTAGAGATGATTAAGTCTGGGGCCATTTCAGTCCATTGGGAAGGGTCTTTATTGCCACCTTTTATCTGGGTGATGTGGAGTAAAGTAGCTGGGCTGTGACAAGCTGCACTAGCAGTTTGTAGCAGGGATAGCTTTAACGAAGAGCTGCAGCACAGCTGCAGTTGGCAACTCTGCAACACAAATACCTGCCTGTTGGGTTGGCTCCTTTTCTGTTAGCCCAGGCTCCCAGGACAACAGAAGGAATAGGGGAGGGTTATTCCAGACTGTCGTCGAGCAGCTGTCTTGGGGAGCAAGCTGGCTTTCCCAGGGGAACTGTAGGCTAGACAGGTGGAGGGAAGTCATTCCCCACCATGCGGATTAAATCGTTTATGCTGGGTTGTCTTCTAGAACACAGACTGACAGCACAGGGGCCTGGGATTCCTTCCTGTCCCACAGTGAGACTGCTGGTCCTAGGAAGCTGTAGATCGGCTAAAGCCTGCTCTTCCTGCTCTGGTTCTTGCTAGGTGGTTCTTGCCCTGGCTTCATTGTCTTTCCAGGAGGGACCTGGACAAGGACGAGTTTGATATCTGGTGTAAACAGCCTGGTAAAAGCACAGTCCCCTAAAAGCCAGAGACTGCATAGCACAGACAAAATGTGGTCAGAACCAGTTATCAAGTCTAGCCATTAAAGAGTTTTTCTTTTTGAAGCACTACCAACAGAAAGATGTGATGATCTCTAGAAGGTTTGCATAAGGTTAAGAAGCACAAACATAGGAAATGCCCAGACATCCCCAGTGAGCTCCACAGAAATGTTATTATGAGTAGCTTGGTGAGAGATACCATCATATTTCCAGGTGGTAGAAACCTGAACTTACTGTTTGTTGAGAAGAGCTGTCTTTGCCACTCCTGCAGAGTTGATATGTGGCAACATCTGCAAGAACAATATGTCCATATGGGGATTTTTGTAGACATAGCTTACAAGTAAGTATTAATTGTATTAGAAGATTGTACAAAATAATGAGATCTTGTAAGTGATTGCATGAGCTGGGCTACAAGCCTTTCATTGTGAATAAGGGTTTAGATTAATTTCTGCTCAAAGCATGGGAAAATAGAAGGCAACACCAACCCACAGTGTCTTTGCAACTTGTAGCAGGCTGCTGGGTGGAGTTTTGAATAATGACCATTGTTTCTGGATCCTTCAGAAAGAATAGGACTAGTTTTGGAAGGCAGGTGTGGGAGTCCTGAGATTTGAGTGGGCTTTTTGCAGGGGTGGGAATATACTGCAGGTGATTTCTCTGTCTCTAACAAAATACGATTAAAAGAACACTGTCCTGATGTGGCTCTCTTCTTTATGAGTGGCAGCATGATAAGATGACTCTTAGTGTGTATGTCATTTAGTATTATATGGACATTAGCATGACATAAAATTGATTCTTGATGGTCAAAGGTATCCTTGTCTCAAATGGTCTCATCTAGAAACACAAGAGACATTCTGGAATTGGAAGTCTCCAAAAACTGGGAATGGGGAATAAAAGAGTGGAGCCCGGGATACAAACCGAGGCCCATCATCTGGTCAGGTTCTTCAGGAACAAAGATGGTATGCCATTGACAAGGTGCTTGGGAACTGCATTTGGGCTTTTGGCATAGTACGTATTCTGCATGACTCTAAGGGTAAAGACTAACTATTTTTGCTGCAGAAAGGAATGGGTTTGGATCACACCTTAGATTTAGAGTGCAATCAAAACTGCTTGTACAGTCAGACCTCAGCAATGTGTATTTTGGTATCAAAACCAAGATAAAGATAAAAAAAAAAAAAGAAAAGGAGGCAAACCAAAAAACAAGGCTGGGAGTTAAAGACTTGAGGCCTTCCTGTTCTCATTTTTGAATGGGGTTTATCTTTTGTTACATTTGCAAGTGAATTTTGGGAGTTTCAGCGTAGCAGTCTAAATAGCGTAGAGGACATCTATTATAAAATGTCATTGTGATCTTGCTTCCAAAATAGCAAAGGAGATAAAGAAAGTGCTTTGGAGATGAATGCTTATCTCTGTCTGCAGGAAGAGCTGTTGACTTTTCCTTCCCCATTGTTCATGTTGCCTCTGATGTGATCTGTGCTGTGGTTTTTGGACATCGTTTCTCTCTAGAGGATGAAACCTTCCACCAGCTATTTCTCTTTAACTGTTGATGTTCACCCCTCTCAGATGGTATCTAAAAAGATGTGCTTTCCTAGCATCACTCCTCAGGGTAGGGCGGCAGGCAGCTGAGATTATAGCCAGTGCACATCTGTTCTGTTTTCTTCTATTTCTGACCTCTCAAACCTGAAGAGTAGTATTTTCATCCCAAGATTTCAAAAGCCATGAATTAGTCCTTAAAAAAATGAAATTAAAGGCAAATGTGCAAGCACATGCGTATAAATTTCAGCCCAACGTGCATACCTGTTCCCTCTTCTTTGCTCCCAGGCAGCAAAATTTTGTATTCCTCCAGTCCTTCAGTTCTTGGGATATTTTGTCAACTCCCCACTCTTCCCAGCCTACCCCGTCCAACAGACTCGCTACTTTGATCTACACACTGTTGCACTTCTCTCAGCATTTTACTTTTCCAGCTCCAGGTTCTCCAGCCAGGAAAAGGACTGTCCTGCCTGCTTCTAGTGATGTCTGTGCGCATGGTGCTGTGGAGACAAGGCTATTGCAGCTGAGCTATAAAGGAGAGGGCGATTCCTGCTTTACCCACCTCCTCAGCCGCTTTTGCTACACTTCATACACAAAGGGGAATCTGTAGATGGCTCAGGTAAAACTCATGAGCTAATGTTTTCTTCTTACAGACACGTGAGAATTCATCTGCAGTGAGTTTGAATTGTAAGATGTTCAATAAATAACATCACAGACATTGGCAATATTGGCTGTCTGACATTTCAGGAACATCTTGATCTTTAGCAAATGAGACTTCAGATAGAAACTTGACTTCAAGCTATATTATATGTAAGAATAGATTTGATGCACTCTTCTCGAGGTCAATTACCCATGGAGCATCTGCCAAGGGAAAAGATCTGGTTCATCTTGTTTGATTTAAATGTACTGGTTCTCACCCATGTTGTTCTGATGCTTTGTTCTACAGATGGCCAAAATTCATGCTCGTGTCTTCACCTTCTGGGTTTCAAACACTCCTATAGCTGCCCTGCAATGGTTTCGGGCAGTGAAGGAAGGTCTGACTGTCCATGCTGGAGACGCTGCTGGAAGGCCAACAAGCAGTTCCTTTCACATTTTGACTTATAGAAATGGTAATTATTATTTTCACAAATTCTTTTTGTGTGGTCTAACTCTGGTTTTGGAAACTGATTTAGAGCCTTAAAGTCCTTAATTTACAGTGGAAAAAAGGTTAATATTTTCATTAGTTTTTGTGAAACATTTCTTTTTTCGATTCTGTCGGAACAATAATGGCGAAATATAGCTATTGTAGAAGTTTCTATAGAGGAAATCGATGGCTACACTAGAAGAAGAAAGGAGAGGAAAGAGGAATGCTGCCAGACTGCTGCCAAAATTTGAAACAATTAGAATAAAAGAGAAGCTTCTTTGATGTATTAACTGTATAAATTCATTAATTTATAAAACATTAACAGCGTTGGTTCATTATGATCTTGGCTGTTATGATCTCTAATGGTCTCCTCTGGAAGCAACAGAGGCATTTTGGACTTGCAACAATGAGGAAAATGGGAGTAGGGAAAAAGATCTGGAGTATCGACTACAAGAGTATCCTGGTTTCAGCTGGGATAGAGTTAATTTTCTTTGCAGTAGCTAGTATGGGGCTACGTTTTGGATTTGTGCTGAAACTGGTGATAATGCAGAGATGTTTTAGTTGTTGCTCAGTAGCGCTTACACTAGTCAAGGACTGTTTCAGCTCCCCATGCTGTGCCAGGTACACAGGAAGCTGGGAGGGGACACAGCCGGGACAGCTGACCCCAACTGACCCAAGGGATGTCCCACACCATATGGTGTCATGCTTGGTATATAAAGCTGGGGGAAGAAGAAGGAAGTGGGAGACATTGGGAGTGATGGTGTTTGTCTTCCCAAGTAACCGTTATGTATGATGGAGCCCTGCTTTCCTGGAGATGGCTGAGCACCTGCCTGCCCATGGGAAGCAGTGAATTAATTCCTTGTTTTGCTTTGCTTGCGTGAGCGGCTCTTTCTTCCCCTATTAAACTGTCTTTATCTCAACCCATGAGTTTCCTCACTTTTACTCTTCCGATTCTCTCCCCCATCCCACCGGGGGCGGGGTGAGCGAGCGGCTGCGTGGGGCTTGGTTGCTGACTGGGGCTAAACCACAAGAAAGAAGAAGCCTGTCAGTCTGTGCAATGGGTGTTTTTGCTGAAGAATGGGTCACCTGTAGCTTTTGAAACTATTTGATTATAAAAATAGATTTAAAGTGTACATGCAGAGCTGAGTCTCAAAGGTCTGTATCATATGATCTGCATGAGACATTTCCGCAGAAGTGCTACATGTGAAAACCCACAGAATGAACTTAGAACTGAGACTCCATGGCCCTTGTCTGTTAGTGTTACTACTTCTTAGTCAGTTTTACATTACTCATGGTCACAGAATCAGGGTAACAGCAAACAGTTGGTTTTGCCCTGAAAACAAGGCACAAAATATTAAGAGCTTTGACTAAGGCTGCACAACCCTGTGGCTCTGCTCTGGCAAGTGCAGTGGAAAAAGCTCACCTCACACGGCTTGTGCTAGCCTCCTCAGTAAGAGAGGAAGTTTGTTCAAATTGTCCTGCTGAATAATGGGTTAATCTATAGGTATGCTCAATTATTCTGTTATCAGGTGTACAGGATGTAAGCAAAGAATATAGAAGGTGGTTCTCTTTTCACTTCAGCTGCTTATTCATACAATATCTCAGCTGACCTTTTCTGTACCATGGTTATTGCCAAACGTGAGATCTACTGATGCCAAGGTTCTGTGAAATCTGGGTATTTTTATAACTACTACCACAACTAATTCCATTCCCACCAGCAGTCTTGTCTTTTTTAACTGACAGTGTTTTTTAGATGTCTGAAGTTACTTTTTACTCATGTCTTTTACCAATAAATTGCAATTGCCATCCAGCAATCTAATTAATGTCAGAAGTGTTTACAAAATGTGATCAGCTCTCCTTTCAGTGGGAAAAGCAGAAACAGTAAGTGTTAATGGTGAATGGTGTTCACTGTGTTTACAGGAGAACCTCTGGACCCCACTATGCCTTTTGCTCATACTGTCTCAAATGTGATTTGTTCTGTGATTTTTGGACATCGCTTCTCTAAAGGTGATGAAAATTTTAACTGCTTGATTGAATCCATTGATACTGTAACAGCATTTGGGACCAGCATCTCTTTTTTTGTGAGGAAAGTTATTTTGTTTGTTTGTTGCCTTTCATTGCCTATCTATATAAAGTAAACTCGCTTGTTACTTTTATAACAACAATAAATATTAGTGTACCTGGAATTGTTGGAGTACACATCAGAACAGTACTTCCAAATGCCTGGTTCAAAACTTGTTTCAATTGCTTATGCTTCATCATAGCACGGAAATTTCCCGTGTCTGGTGGACAGGAATGGAGACGTATAGGCTTGCTGCATGTCTGGGAGACGTACAAAGGACTTTCTTGCAAAAACACTACCTGTACCACTCCAGTGTTTGCAAATGTAACTGAAACTCAGTAGTAAAATATAGGCAAACGTATCTGAAAAGCTCTGAAATAGGCTTACCTTAAATTCTGTCTGACAAAGTGGCTTTCTTCACTATATGAAATCATACGACTGCTAACAAATTTCAAGAGTAGTATGGGTTTTTACTACTTCCTTCATTATTGTTAGCTAACTTCATAGAAACTTAAGTAGAGCAACTGTTTTGCGCAAAGGTAGCATATCACGAAATTGCTTAATGGTAGCATTTTCTTACAGTTTTTGGCAGCAGCACCTGTATCACCTCTGCATGTCCTTATGAGAATTCAGTAATACATGCTGGAGGTCACTCTCCATGAGCTGCTGGATGATATTTGTCTCCATTCAAGAGAGCAGCTCCTAACTTCACATCTGGTCCACTGGACAGAAAAAAAATTCCTATCTTGCTTCTGTGTGAAACTGTGACTGCAGCTGCAAAAACAGTGGAACAGGTTGCCTCAAACAACTGCAGTTCTATCATTAACCATTTGTGAATAGGAACCACAATACTGTATATAGTCAAGAAGTCAATTTACCGATGTACAAGGCAGCCTGCTTCTGCAGAACTTGCTGGAACTCATCCTGCTTTGTATTTTGCATGATTTCCACCAACTCTCACTAACTGGGAACTTCTGTAATCACGGTCCTAGAGAATTTGAGGACTAATTTGATAGTTTTGGTAAAACAACAGACTCCCCCCCACCCCCCAACACCACCAACAACAACAAAAAAACCCAACCTACTTACAATTTTTTCTCCCAGAAGATAGAGGTGGAATGATTCCTCATCTGCCTTCTAATCAGGGTAAACAGAGGATCAGATATTTCCAAACTACTCTCAGTAGGTATTTGTAAAAGCTGTTCTTAAAAACCCTTAATAGTGTGTCCATAGCTAACAAAAACATTCTAATCCAATATTTCATTGTGTCCTGCTGTCCACAGTGCTTTCACAGTGATGTACAATCCTTTAATGATGGTCTGTTTTTCTGGTAAGTGGACAGGTAGTTTTAAGCAAAATTATTCAGTAGGAGAAAGAAGAAATACAAGCCAAGGAAGATAAATCTTTGTGATGCAGCTGCCATTTAAATAGGTGTACCCAAGAGTTACGACCTAATGCATAATTTAAGCTGCAATAATTCTGTAAACTGGAAGGATATGGTGCAATCTGTAAAAGGGGAAAAAGAAAGGGAAATTAAGTAAAGGAATGGAATTGATGAAAAAGTATTTTGTTTCTTTTCTGATTAGATGTGGTTTTATAGTGGTATAAGTGCAAAAATGTGAATAGGTTTAGGACAATGAATAAATGGTAGGGAATCCACACTGCTCAGTATTTCTACTCCATCAAGTTGTTTTGCATATCACACAGATGTGACATGTTTGCTTCTTATCCATGAGAAGGAGTAATCTGAGTAAAATCCCCATGTGTTTGGTACCCTAGAGTAAGAAAATAAACCTAGGTTTGCATATTTCTATTTTCAGTTAGCAGATGTGTCAGGGAAGTCAGCCTGAATCTGTTTTTTTAGTAATGAGGTAGAAATGATATGTATGTTGGATAAACTGAGAACAAGGACATGTTTTATATGAGGTCCTTGCTACTGAAGCTCAGCCTAGCAAAGAATTGGGGTACAGAGGAACTTCATTTATTCTTTGTACATCACAATGGAAAATTTATAGCATAAAACTAAGAGATATTCTGTTCCAGGCAAAAATGGGATTAAGAAAGGCTTTAAATGAATCATGAGATAGGCACTATCCCTTCAATGTAATGGTGAAGATGCAGTCATCAGTGTCTTTCATTTGCACTACCCAAAAGTCTGTATTAGAATTCACATTTAGTTTGCTAATGTCAGAAATACCATGTACCTAAAATATTTCTTTTATAGGTATATGAAATGTTTCCCTGCCTTGCAAGCCACTTCCTAACACCATTTAAACAGGCTATCTCCAGTATAAATGGAGCTAAATCCAGTTGG
>VZTV01008252.1:0-14088 GCA_013400875.1 Anhinga rufa
GGCTAAACCACGACACATGCTTATGGATTAAACTTAAGCGTCCCTTAAGCACAAGCTTCCAATTTCTTTAATATCCTCGAAAAATACTACTTCTTTTCTCTTCTCTACTGCCTTGTGGAGAAAAGCAACCCTCCCTTCTAAGAAAAGAAGCAAAGCCCATCCCTTCTCAGAGTAATGTCAGAATTTGTCTGCTGCTAAGCCAGCTCCCTCTTTATTCCCCCCACCCCCCAGCCTGTGTATTCTTCATTTGCATTCCTCTCCTTCAGACCTCTGAGGGATTTTATCTGTTGCAGTAACATTAGTGTAAATTACCACATAAAAACTGAAAGTTTGCTTGGTGCAGTGATCTACCATGACTTCTTCACAGCATGCTTAATGGATGGTTTTGTGGTGACAGGGAGAATAACCTGCACCAGTCCTGTGTAAGATGTTCAGTGTGCTCTTGAAAGACTGATGCTGATACTGGATGCTGTATCTATCTCTCTCCCATTTGAGGGGAAACCAAATAAGCCTGCCCTAGGCCAATCATATACACCGAGCCTCAGCTTGCAGGCTTTGCTGCATGTTTGTCCATCTGGAGTTGTCGCCATGTAAGCTTTGCTTCCATGGCTGATTCCCTCTGCAGGTGTTTTTTCCATGATGTTTTTTTCCCTCCCCCCAGAATTCTTTGGGAGCTTTCATCCTCCTTGTAAAGAACCCTTTACTGAAATATTATTTCCCTGATCACTCCCGGTCTTATTCCGTAATTTTCGCTGGACTACTGCTAACTTGACAGGAAATGACCAGGGCTCAAGGAACCTGCAAGAATGTCTGAAAGCAGAAGCCTAGGAAAAAGTATAATGCAGAATAAGCAAACACCCTCCCAAGCTTCATTAGAGGAAATGAAGATTTCCTCTAGTTCACTAAAGGCAACTTCTCTATGTTTAAGAACTGCTACTGTACTTTTCTTCCATGAACCAACACAGGTTCACCTTGAACCCACGTCAAACTTCCACAACATCCCAGAGCAAGGAGTTCTGGTCTAACTAGGCATGGAGTGAAGCACCTCTTCCTTTTCTTTGGCTTTGTACAAAGCCCTACCATGCAATTGCATAGTGTATTTCTTTGGACTGTATCTTCAATGCTAGTTTGTGTGAATTGACAGTGAAGCAAAGAGGAGCAATAAATCAATAGCCAGCGTGCTGTTCCAAATGATTAGCACAAAAGTTCAACTGAGCAGAGGCTGGCACAACCAAGATGTCATTAATTTAAGAGATAGATCAACTAAAACTCACAGAAGAATAAGGTGTTGTTCACCTTTGCTTCTAGACTATAGAGTTTAGAAATAGCATAAATATTTAACTGTGAAAGAAGGTTTACATTTGCCACAAAAAGGGTAGGAAGATGAGAGCAGGGGTGCCTTGGAGAGAGACGTGTCCCAGCCTGTGTCTCAAAAGCTGCTGGTTCAGCACAATAACTAAACCCAAATGTTCTATTATTGCTTGTGTCCCGAAATCCTTAGAAATACTGTCAGGGCCAGACAGCTGCTCAGCCTAGCTCATAAAGTAGCCAGGACAGAACCTGCTGGATAGGGACTTTTTTGGGGAAAGAAAAAGACTCCTTCTACAAACTTCCCAAGATTGGGAAGCATCTATTTCATGGTGGGTGTTCCAAAGTGCCATCAGAATTTGTAGTATTCCCTTCTACATATTTGTGACGGATGACAACCAACTGCTTTATTTTTTTTCACCAAAAATGCAGCCACACAAAATTTATAATACTAGATAGAACTTTAGAAATTAGTATTTGCTAATACTGTATCAACACACAACTTCACTGGTATAATTATAAGCATTAGTAATTAATGATTTTGTTCTGGATTTTTTCCCCCTTTTAAATGCTTTTTTGTTAAGTCATATGTAGATTAGAGCTAAACTACATCTATCAATTTTAGATTGTAAGAGTTGAAATATAAATATTTCTACAGAATCTGAATAAACTGCAACACCAAGGCCAAACTGTATTTAATGGGTCATTTTTTACTCCTTTGGAGTCTTTGAGGAAGGATGTAATTGATGTAAATCAGCAGAGAAAAGCTACCTTCTGTTGACATCCATTTATACCAGCTGTAAACTGGGGGCCATAGCTTTAGTCTGGTTATGACTAAGATATATTTTTATAGCTTATCAAAATCTTAAATGCAGTTTTAATTAAAAACAAAACATAGTTTGATGATGAAGTGGTTGCCAATTCCTCCTTAATTATCACATTCCTCAAATACTAGAGCTAGCTTGTCAGCATTTTGAATTTTCTAAGTGGAAAGGAGAGGAAATAGATAACATGTCAATTACAGCAAACTGCAATTAAGATTATTGGCAGATGAAGACCCTCAGGGAACTAGAGTCCCACATAGCAGTAAGCTTGATAATCAGATTGTCCAACCTTGCACTAAAGAAGTGAATGAGTCATGTTATACAATATAAATTAATCATTTAAAAGAAAAGTTTAAAAGAAAAATAGAATAGAGAAGCACACACACAAAATCCTCTCGATTTTTCTTGTCTTCTAATGGACAAGCACATTTCTCATTTGATCACAGGTAACTTGACTACATACAGAGCAGGAAAGCCAGGAGCTCCTGGCACACACCAGCTGCGTCCCAGCTCTGTACGGGAGTGAGACCTGGGTGTGCCCCTGCCCAAATACCATCCAACAAGGGAGCCTGGGCATAACTAACCGCTCCCCAGCCTAGCTGTGGGGGGATCTGCTGGACAGGCTGTTGATGGGACCTGCGTGTCAGGACTCACCACAGCACACCGCCAGCAGAAAAGCCCAGCTGCTGCTTTTTCCTTCTATCATTAAACAACAGCAAAAGCAGCCAGCTGACCTCCTATGTAGATTATCATAAAAGACACACCTGAGGACTGATATTGAAGACAATATCAGAAAGTAAGGAGGCTTCCTGGATTACTAACTTCTGTGGCAAATTAATTAAAAAATTACTGCAGTGAGAGAGAAAAACCCTTACCCTCTGATACTGAAGACAATACCAGCTGTTTAAAAATGGTGGCAATCTTTCCACCAATCAGCAACCTTATGCAACAGCACTATGTCAAGTGAGAAGCATGAAAACAAGATCATTTCAGTTCATATTTCTTACCACCACATCTCTCTCAAACAATAATGAGGCTGGGGAGAATGGAAGTTAACATAGTCTTAACAGCTGTAATAAAACATTCACACCAGCAGATACTGTGAGGTTGAACTAGATGAGATAACTCAGTGTTGCAAACAGCATTTCTCTCCTTAACTGTGTAACCACCACCGAGGCTTTGCCATGAGGGATATGCTGTGCTGCCTTTGCATTTCTTATTCTGAAAGGGATGCACAAAAGGGAACTCTACCCATTTTCCTCCCTATTAGCACTGCCTAAGGAGTCATATAACTCAGAAATTCTCATATGACAATATTCTCATATGACATATTGTCCCTCCCCTTTCAGCTTGGAGCTCCATAAAGCTGTGCTGTAATACATTTTTATTCACTGAAGTCTCTGTTAAATCAAAGTAATCCGCTCCTTTCAGTATTCAGAGTTCCATCTGCTTACTCAGGGGACAGGAGGAAATTGTCGTTCCTTTAGTCAGCAGTAAAGCACAGCACATTTCAGAGAACAGCAGTGGGGTTCTAGCATGACTTCTGCATTACCCTATGTTAGCTAAGTTCCCAACAGTAAAAGAAATTCTGCCCTCAGTTTTTCTACTGACACCACTGTGGTGACAGGGACCATACAAGAACATAGCTTTTATAGACAGCCTGATAGAATATATAGATACACTAGAAGAGTTATAAGTTCACTTTGTTTCATGCATCAGTAAAAATTGTCACTGAATTCAACTAGCAGAAAATAAATTTTAGTGAAACCTATTCTGGAAAGAATAGAGCTCGAGTTCCAGAACCAAGATGGACTGGGCATAGAGACTGCTGTTTTGGTTCACAGAGGCAAGACATTGCCACCATGTCATTCCTTCAGTGGCTACTTGAAAGAATAGGGAGCTTAGCAGCCCGTGCATAGAAAGAATGAGAAAACTTGGCAATTATTCCTAATAGTCATCAAAGATGACAGCTGCTTTTTTGCATACCTGACAGATTGTGACTTCCAGCATCCACTGTAGATAATGGGGTTGTGCAGGTGACATCTGCATCCCAGTGACTGGCCTTGGGCCACGTGCTTAGAGGGTAAATGTGGTGAGCCATGGTGCCTTATCAGTAAGTGGCACTTATGCTAGAGTTTAATAATCTTCTGTAAAACACCAGTTCACCAGGCACAGGCAGACAGAACACCCTTCCTCATCCCATCTCAGTTGTGGGAAGCTGTCCAGTGTTGGCACAGAATGGGAGAGCAGGTTCAGAGCTCAGACTGCTCCAGGCAACATTTACTGCTTTGAAAGAGTTTTTAATTTTGAAGGAATTATTAATCTATACAGCTAATTGATATTGGCCCCAAACTCTTGAGTAACTTCTCCTTTCATTTTTTTCTTTTTACTAAAACATATGACATTACTCCAACCTGGGAACTGACACCAGTCACTCATGCTGGTGATCTATTACAATATTACAGCGTAGGAGTGACAGGTTCACTTAAATAATATCAGAATTAAGTAGAAAAGCAATGGCTGGCAATTAGTTGGAATTATATGCTCTGTATGTGGTTTTTTTTTTAAGTAAGCCTAACTTTGGAAATAAAGTATACACAATCAACTGAAAGGAAATGCAGGTTTCCCCCAGTAATGATTAAATTATACTTTCTGAGAGACAAGAAACATTCCGGTTTAGAAAATAAAAAATCATTGTGGTGAGAAAGACTTTCTGTTTAACCAGTGATAGAGCACATGAAGGTATTGTAGTGGATCTTCCTTTATTTGAAATCTTTACATCAGAATGATCTTTCCAAAAGACACACTGTAGCTTAAATAGGAAATAATAGATTCAGTGCAAAAATTCCTGGCTCTAATAAGTTGAGTGATTAGTTCACTGAATCACTGTGTCTCTCTACAGTTGAAAATATGTAACTTCCTGAATAAAGTTGACCAAGCTAAGTCAGTGATGTATGTAGACTACAGAAAAAGGTGTTGCAAATTATCAGGACAATTATTTCACTAATGACCTATCCTACCTTGTAAGTATTCTGACACTCCAGCCCAGATCACATCTTTTTATTAAATAACAACATAGCAATAGACTTGGGAAACAGAAAATATTCATTTTGGTGAAAGTGAAATGGATAAAATGATGCAGACAACAGAAAATGAATTAGTGGTAATATTTAAATATTTTACTCATTTTAGTTCTGATCAAAAGGGACTTTTAAAGTCCTAAATTGCGTTATGCTTCCAGTTATTTTTCATATATCTCCTATTGTGCACCACATGAATAGAAACCTTCCTGTAAACTGTAAATTACGAGTATCAAAAAGAATTAAGTAGCTGAAAATTTGCACCATAAGTCTTCAGAGATTTTTGCATTCAGCCACAAGTCAGGGAGTCACCAGGGTAGAGCACTTACAGAACCAAACTTAGATTTAGGTTAACTAATTAGGTTAACCGACTAATTTACAGCCTTATTTAGAGATTTGCATTATCCTCTGGAGTTCTCTGCTGTTTTCTCTTGGTAAGTGAGACACCTAGACTACATGCTTCTAATTTAGGTCCCAAAACTGAGCTTTTGTGTCCCCATCATGTTAAGAAGATGAAAAAAAAATACTCTCTGAAGGAGACTTGGGAAGGAATGGAGGGAGAGAAGAAGTTCTGAGGTAAGCTGGGAAAGAGATTTTCTGCAGTGTTTCAGAAAAGCTGGATCCAATTTTGTACTTAACCTCAGGGAGGAAAAACAAACAAGTTTTGAAGAGACAATAGGTATGCTTGAATGGAGCTACAGAGGTTTTGATTGCAAAAGTCCTCTTAAAGGTATATAAATACAATTAATTATTTAACAGTCTAACAAAATCTCAGGACTGAATGTAGAATGTGGATAGACTCTCCAAAGTTAATACTGAATACAGCATTTCTATAGGCATTTCTATATGCTTCTGGTATTGAATACAGCTTTCAATTTCAGTCCTTTTCTTCTATTTTCTATCAAAAGAGAGAAAATATTATGCAATTTACACATAATAGCTCATCCCAGACTAGACAAATTTTGAAAAGTTTTTAAAAGAAATTATGATAGTTAAAGTATTTCTGTTTATTTTTTAACATTTTTTTAACTTTGTTTTCTACTTTTCTGAAAATGGCAATGGGAAATAGCATCATGGGGGAAATTTATTTAAATGACTACAATTCAACATGAACTCCATATCTTTCTGAAATTATATGAAAAATTTCTTCTTGAAAGTGATTATTAGGAAACTGGGGGCCTATGAGGTCAAAACTGAGAGCTAGACGGCTCAAAGTCAAAGCCGTCTTTTGTCTGTAAGGGGTACTAGTTGATAATTTAAACTCAGTCATCAACTAGTCTCCCAGTCACACCTCTCACTGGTTTACCTCCTTTGATTGCTCTTAAAAAGTCCAAAGCAGGTACACACACTTGCTTACATGTTCCCCTCCAAAACAGGATGCATGTTGTCCTCCCAATGAGGTGGGGCAGTCCAGATAGTGGAGAGCACAAAACCTGTAGGCACAGCACATGAGCCTTGCTATTCCATGCCTCCGTTTCACTCCAAAATGTATCTTTTTTCTTTATCACCAGCTACCACTCCTGAAACCTCCTTCTTCGGGGAGTTCATCTTTCTCTTCAGTCCCTCAAGACACATTTCAGTGGCTGAGAACTACACAGTGTCTTAAGCATCCTTGTATCCCCTCCTTCCTGATGGAAGAAAGAGGGAGAAGATCCTACTTACTGTACTATGCCTTTTTGCTAGTCCTTGCTGACCCTCTTTGTGATCTGATTGACCAGATCTTCTATGAAAAGTGCTATCCTTTCCTCTTCCTTGTATCAGTCCAATTAAAGCTTCTAACCTCTCTGAGGCAAGAAGACCATCCTCTCCCTGGCTGGGGAGGTGAAAAGCTCAAACTCTGCATGACAACCTCCCTCCTGCATGTTTATTCCATGTGCGAGTGGCAGACCGTGGGGCTGGCAGCCTCTCCTGATGCTTTGTCTGCAATAACTGCAGTGTCCAAACAGCTCCTGAGGTTTACGGTGAGAGCATATGCTGCCCTGGGATTTGACCAATATATTCTGCAGGGCTATCATAGCCTTAGAGCAGGCATGACTCACAGTTGTGATGGTAGAAAGCCAGTTATCATGATAATAAATGTAATATGGAAGAAGCTTCTAGTGCTGCTGTTGAAACGCTCCCCTCTATGAAGTGTGCTCCATCCACATCCTTATCTTAATGGATCTCAGATAAAATTGAATGCCTCTCAAGCTAACTCTTTCCATCCCTCTCTCTTCATACTCATGCTTTCTTCTTTAGTCATGCTTGTAAAATCCATGTTAAGTAGATAGTCACAGTTTACAGATTACAACCTAGCCTTTTTTTCTTTTTTTTTTTTCCCCCCAGAATACGACAACACCCTAGTTGGCATACCTTATGTATATAGCTACACAATACAGCTTTACAGTTGTCTGTGTAGTTGAACTTTGTTGTCCTGCATCTGCCATTAAACAGTGTTTGTACAATTCTGTCACCTTAAACATAAATATAAAAGAACATATTTTAAAAGCTAGTTATGCAAATGTAATAAAATATGCTAGAAACCATTTATTTATATCTGAGCTATAATGAAAGCACATAGCAGAGGTTATCTTGGAAAAATGGATAAACGTGTATTTACATTATACTAATTTTTAAGACAGTCATTATTAACAAGTAATATTGAAATCTGATTATAGTAAATACTTTAGGAGTACATTAAGAATAGCTACTAAAAACCATTATGTAATTAAAAGATTTTGTTTTCTGTGCATATATTCATCAATGATCACTGGGTTTAAATGACTTTGTAATGACTGTAACTGTACATTTACCCTTCATGAAACCGTGTCTTTTTTGTCATACCATTTATTTATGCAAAATATAATTTATATCATTTATGACAAACCTTTCTCCTACACTTTTCAGATGCTTCTCTGGACCATTCAAATCTTTTTCATTTGGATTCCTCTAGGTCAGGCATTGAAAGACCTGATCCAGAGAAACCAAAATCAGTTGAATATAATCAATTGACCTCAAGGGCGCCAGCAGCATCACATCCACATTGAAAGAATTCCCTTCTGGCTCCTGTTTGAATCTTGGTACTTCTGAAAACCACTCACCAATCTGGAAAGAGAAGACACAGAAAGGAGCAATGCAGAGAATGGAGAGTTTTGCAAAAGCCCAGGGCAATGGGCAACCCAACCCACTGGCACAAATGCTGGTACAGCTCCTGGAGGAAAGCAGCCTTCCTGCCTGCAGGGCTGGTGTGACCTGCTGCTGCTGGGGGTCATCCATCAAGCAGTCCCACAAATCACATCAGCTTAAACCACCCTCACCACCACTGGAGAAGCAATGTTTAATTCAATCTCTTATCTCCCCTCAGGGAATACAACTGGAAGTGCTGCTTTTCTTCATGTTTTCCCTCTGATATTTAGCATTAAGGATTTCTGTCTGGCCTTCAGGTTGTATCATCCCTTTTCAGCAAACCCATCCTATTCTTTCCTTTATTTTTTTTTTTTTAATTTTTCATTTTGAATTTTAGTAGCAAAACAGAAATGATACTTAGCAATTCCTCCAATGGTTCTTCTTTCAAGTAGGATTTGCAAAGCTCTGTCCTTGGCCACAAGAGCTTTCCCCACTCCAACAAAGCCTCTACTGAATAGCACTGCTTACCTGTGTGACAGCACTATCCTTACAGGAACCGGGGACATGTGGAAAGATGCAGAGTTTAGCACTAAGACTTATAAGAATATTCAGCTTAACTATCTATCCCAAGCACTCACTGCCATAATTAGAAAAGGCTTCCAAATATCGTAATGAAAAAGAAATGTATATGGCTTTATGGAAAATGTCTAGCAATCTCACTTCAAGTATTATAATTTCTTTCTTACATTTTTCAGTGTTGTTTTTGCTTGTAGCAGATGGCTAGTTTATATCTTTTGCCCTTTACGCAGGATTTTTTATTGTTGTTTGATGAAATAATTGGCTTTCAACAGCATTTTTATTTAACTGAAGTACTTTTTGGGAGATGGGTGAAACTGAAACATTTTTGTTGAAGCAAAGTGTCTGGTCACAGACACATATTTAAAATGAGGAACATGTACAAGGCAATTTGGGTAGGATGTTCAGAACAATGGACTGAAAAAAGCTGCTGTTTATAAATGGTTATTTACATAATCTGCCATTTCTGTTATCTGCAACATTCTGCACAACAAAATTACTGTGAGCAAATAAAATTTAAATGTCACTATATGAACTAATCTTAGCCAAAGCATAAGAAATTTTAATTAGCTCATAGTTAAAGCAGCTTGCATGACACACTTAGACGATGAAGTAATCTTTTCAGCAGGACAGGGATGGTGGCTAAGCTCTGATCTTTGCTCAGCTGGTAATTTGGCCATCACCCTGTATTTTGAAGGTGAAAGGTGTCATTCTTAGACGATGGCACACCGGCCTGCCAAAATAACACACTTCTCACAAGGTGGACCCACCTGCAGGCCACCTTATGCTTCAGTTTGCACTGTTGAACAAAGACGATAGAATCATAGAATCATAGAATGTCCTGAGTTGGAAGGGACCCACAAGGATCATCGAGTCCCACTCCTGTCCCTGCACAGGACAGACCCTGATTCACACCATGTGTCTGAGGGCGGTGTCCAAGTGCTTCTTGAATAGTGTCAGGCCTGGTGTTGTGACTGCCTCCCTGGGGAGCCTGTTCCAGTGCTCCACCACCCTCTGGGTGAAGAACCTTTTCCTTATGTATCCTTAATGTACTGTGGCACCCAAAACTGCACACAGTGCTCAAGGTGAGGCCGCACCAGCGCAGAGTAGTGCGGGACAATCCCCTCCCATTGCACTGGCTGCAATGCAGGGCTTGATGCACCCCAGGACACGGCTGGCTGCCAGGGCACACTGGCACTTGTGCACAATAATTGATATTGCCACATATGGGGCAACTAACCAACGAAAAAACATTGAGCATTATGGGTTCAGTCCCTGCAAGTGTCTTCTGGCCCTGATTCCACAAAGTGATTAAAGCTATGCTGAATGGGAAGCATGTGAGTAGTCCCACTGAAATTCAAAAGTACCTTGTGCTCTTTAAAATAAGCACATGATTATAGTCTCTGGTGGATTAAGGCAAGAATGAGCACAAGTTTGTGGGAGCAAGCCTATGTTTTGCCTTGTTGATAACAAGGTACTTGTTCAGCACTCTGGGTCCCAACATGCTTTCTGAATGTACTCTCACAGTATCTATACCACTAACAGTATTTGGGGAACTGGCAGAGACAAAGGAACACAAAGTAAGGTATGTGATCTGACCAACCATCAGCAGTCTTTGCAGCAGAAATTATTTTTAATGAAACATTGTGGGGAGCCCTCTCATATGAATAAACCACAACCCCCCATCTATAGGGGTTGTGTGGGGCAGAGAGAAATAAGATGGTTGTGGATGGTTCTCCCCATCTTATCAATGCATGTCTTCTCTCTGCCAAGGGCAGTCCACTGCATCAATTGATGTCTCTAGTACAGCCTGTGCTCCACTCAAGATCTCCTCTTCCTGTCTTTCTTCATCTCCAGTATCATTACCCACATGAAGACACTCTGTGAATCTTTTCTCCTGCATTACACCAGAGATGTGCACTTGCTCACCAATCCTTGGGGTTGCTGCAGGTAATAAAATCCCTTCCTTACATCCAGTGTGGCCTTAATGGCTGAGGAACTCAAGAGGAAGATGTGGCTTTTAGGCTACAACATCTGTGGTGGACACTCAGCACTTGCTGCAGAAGCACATGGACCATAGGAGGTTCAAGCACAGACTTCCTCTTAAAGATCTCCTGCAGATCAGCATAGCATGGGCAATTATGTTCCGCTGCAGCCAACAACCATGCCTGCATGCATCTCTTTAATTCTGGATCCACACTGCGATTTAGTTTGTACAAAGCCAGCTCAATTCAGGTGACCCAGTGCAGCTTCACACTAGGACAGGAGAAGGGAATGAGATAGAGACAGAGGAGCTTACTAATCCCCAAATCCACCAGTACAAACACCACTTTTGTGGATGTTGACCACGGTTCTTTTTTCCTCTACAGGTCCTATGCACATGTTGTACCAACCCATACACATCTTTTTGTAACGGGAACCATATATGGCCCAATGATAATGACATAATCATGGAGATAAATAATGAGGTTACAAATTCTGATGATGACATGAAGGTAACATAGACAACTCCCACTGTAATGAGGTACAGAGATACCTTATGGTCCGGATGGCAAGATGAAAAAATGGCAGAGGAAATTCAGTGTAGATAACCTGAGAGATGTGCATGAAAATAAACACTCCTAACTTTATATACAAAAAGGATGAGCTTTGAAACAGCTATTTCCAAGCAACAAAATTTGGTGTTATACTAGATAGCTTTATGAAAAGTAAGATTTTCCAGTCTTTAGAGGACCACTTCCCTGGAGAGGAATAAATTTATTTGTGATTATATGTAGTCTTAAGGGGCACTTTGTAAAATAATTTGTTATAAGAGTATTACAATCATACTTTAATAGTTTTGTATTTAAATTGCTATTGTAAGATAAAACTAATGCACATTGTTTTATTGGATTATTTCCTGCACTTTATCAGTTCCTTGTCAGGTTGCTTGTAAAGACTACAGAAAAATCCTGAGGGTACCATAATTATGTTTCATAATACGGTAATTATATGTGCATAACTTTAAACAGGAGAAATCTTTAGGGATATCTTTCTTTTATCAACTGTGGTATTATCACAATCATCTACTGTCATCTAGAAATTTAAATAATTAAATGTCTGACTTTGTTCCTGTTTTTAACATTTTCCACTAACCGTGTCACCTTGATTTGTTAGTACATATGTTTATACCCATATATACAGAGCTTTTGAAGAAAATTTACTTACAAATTATGAACATTTTGGATTAAAAAGACAGAATTAAAATCAACCTTTCCTTTTAAATAATAACTCTTTTAAATACTTTTTTTTTATTAACTCAGGACAGTTGCAGGTACCAGATCAGTATAACCGAAACAAGTTTTGCTTTTCTTCAACTGCATTACAGGGCTAGATGACGTCCCAAGTCCCTGCCAACCACAATTACTCAACAGCTCTGTATTCATTGCCTCAGAGTGAGCCTGTGGCTACCACCATCAGACCCTTTCCTGCCCTGCCAGTATTCCCCCCAGTGGTTAAATACACTCTTTGCAGGAGGAAAAAGACATGGCTAACATTTTTAATTTCCACTCTTCTTTGTGAGGAAATGGGGAGCCACGGTCTAATCCCAGCATTATAACCAGAGTCTGAAACAGGTCTGAGTCTTGTATCAGTCTAACTCCATTTACTTTGGCTGCCTTTTACAGTGGCATGAGTGTGAAATGAATCATACCCCCTATTTTTTATCACCATGCCTACAGCCAAAGTCAAGTGGTACAGATCAGCCAACACAAAGAGGGCCAGCATGTTAAAAAGCAAACTGCTAAATTACTTCCATACCCTGCTCCTAAGCCGGAAACTGAATGTTTCAAGGCTGAGACAAATAAAAGCAGGAATGGTGAGAATCGTAAGGGCTCTGGCAGAGAAGAGGAAGATCCCTGAACAATGCATGTTGCCTGGTCTCTCTGCCTTTTCATGTCGTGCAGTAGAAAATTGTCATGCTACTACCTGTTACAGAAAGGAGTGGTAAAAATCAGTGGAAGAGGAATTACAGCCTTCCTTGGACTGTAGTTTTCTTCCATTTAATTGAGCTATTCCACAAAACCAAACCAATGATGTTATTAGCCAGTTAAGTGATCAAAGGCTATGAATGTTTATAAGGCTTAAGCATAACAAAACTCAGTCAACACAGTTTGTCCTGCTTAACATAAACTCTATTATGAAACACTTAGCTACGTACTGATTCATTTGACCTGCTTCACCATGATAAATGGAGACCCATGCCTGTCCATATGTAATGAATCTCTGCAGCAAAGGCTTTCATAGAGTGAAAATTTGTAACAGTGGGTGTCATGGCATTAAATAGTGTTAAAAACTAAAGGAGAAAAAGTAATGCAGCCAGTCTTAGAAGACTGTATGGTGACTGTTTACAGATTTATACTAGAGTATCAAGTTTTAATATGTGAGCACACACAGGCATAAGGAATTCAAATGCATAAAATAGATGTGTCCTAGAATACTAGATTGATGGGCAAGTAAAGGCTAAACATTCATTTCCAGCAAAGTGAATCAACAGATAGCAGGAGATAAAGCTCTGTCTCTCCAAGAAGAACCTGACTGATGAAGAAATTAAAAGTGAGCTAAAGAGAAAGCCCACTGGTAAAGAAGAAGAGTACAGGCATCCATTTACTGGAGTACTTAAAAAAATTAGAGATTAAAGACTAATTTCTAATTTCACTTTCATCATGTAAACTCAAAGAAACTCCCCTGATTTCAGTGGAGTTGCTCCAGACTTTTAGCATTTTTAATAAGTCTGTCCTTGACCTCTCCCTTTGTCAGAAATATCAACCCTTTTCCTAAACCCTGAGTAATATTGTCTGGTTTTCAGTACTGTAAGAGTTTTGAATAAGATCAGTATTTTATCTCTTGATGTTCTTTTTAATATTCTAGGCTACCAGTTAGTTTCTGTAATGTTCTGTGTGGATGCCTCCATAAACTGTCCTTATCCTGAATTCATTGAACAGGTGTTACTTTTATATACCCGCAGATGGTAAGGCTACCAGAAAGGACATCAAAGCAAAGCTAAATAGCACTTCTGATAATATAATGCAAATTCCTCATTCAGCACACAGATGACAGTGCACAGTTACATCAGTAACTTCAAAATGGACAGGCTCCAAATACTGAACTGGACTTAGACGGAGTAGTGGAGATACACAGAATCACAGAATTACAGA
>VZTV01008253.1:9991-31541 GCA_013400875.1 Anhinga rufa
CCCTGCATCCAGGCAGGGTGATGACCCAGCAGTGTCCATGTAATGCCCCTCCAGTGTCTCAGTGTCTTCTCCCTGCCTTGAATGTCATCTATTTCTCCAGTCCCACGAGGGGAAGTCTCACAGACTGACCACAGGCATCAAACTGAATCCCAGAAGCCTCCCAAAAGTTACTTTAGTGACGATCAATTATTTGCCTCTCATAGTGGTTGACCAGATCTGACTGCAGGCTGAGTTTTGACTATCTGGCTTGCATGACGTGACCATAATGTTGTCCTTAGCCTTTAAAAATCATACTGCACAGATATTGAAAACCATCCTACCAGCACACACAATACACTCCGCAGGGGCTGTGGGATTACCAGCAGAAACCTCCTCCTCCTCCCTTCCACATCCCAAAAAATTCCTTAAAATAAAAGGTTTATCAAGTGAAATGAGTACTATGCTATCCTTTTGCAGGTAGGTACTCCCCTACACCTGCGCAGTTTCCCCCTTCAGAAACAGGCTTCCTCTCAAAGGACATTCCCTGGTGCTCCACAGCCTGGGACAGCCAAAGCCCCAGTCGGTGCTTTCCTTCTTTTCTTTGTTCCCTTATTTTCTCCCACAGGATGAATTCCTTTCCTTTTCCTCTATCTTGCTCATTACGAACACACCATCACAAAGCCATGGTATGAACAGCAAGGGATGGCTATTGCATGTGACTGGCCCTCTGTGCCTTCTGGAGTTGCACCAGGAGGTAGAAGAAAGGACAGGAGGAAAAGAAAGAAAAAGCAGTGATTTGGAAGTTACTGGTGACCATCACCTGAGGAAGAACGGGGAAATGCAGACAAGCATGTCACTCTTCAGAAACATGCTTGTTAAGTACATTGTAGCGGGACCCCTGCCTAAACGTCTACAAAATTTGGATAGGAGAGAGGACCTGGACTAGGGCACCACAGTGCAAGCAACCACTAGGCATTGTGAGGACAAAAAAAAAATAATACCACATATTTTTCTCTCTATTTTTAAATGCTACATTCAGTAGTCTGTAACTTAAAAAAGAGTGTGTGCTACACCATAAGGCCATTAGCTGGCAGTGTGTGACAGATACACGCTGCCACTGGGATTTAAGTGTCAAGGATGGCTTCAGCTGTGTCACAAGAGTCCAAGTAAGGAAGAATTGTGGAGTCATAGAAAACATATAGGTAACATATGCTACTTATAACAAGATACCATTTACCAAGGAAGCCTATTCAGGAAGCAGGCTAAAACCTGGCAGTCAAAGATGAATAAAAAGGGTGCATGACCTGACTCCCCATGCGCAGCCGTGGCATTCTGGTGCAGAAGAGAGAAAATATTTATCATTATCTATTATAGAAAGCCAGTGTGGGTCCAAGACTGCGGAAAGGGTGCATAGAAAATAACTTGCAGCTATTTTAAACTTAATGCTTGGCTTCCCACTTGCTGAGCAGTATGCTGATGAAAATGACCTTACTCCTGCTGCATGCTGCCCACCGAGAAGCACAGCAGGGAAACCCCTGAAACCAAATAATTGTTTCCTTGAGCTCAACTTTCATTTCAAAAACTAGCAACTTTAAAAACATTAAGTAGCCCTCCTGTTTATTCCTGCCTTTTAAATTTCTCCAGGCATCTTCATCTGCAGCTACTCCATTGATTTTAATGCTAGGAAAAGGTGTCAGTAGAGAATGACACCCTTATACGACTGGGGAGCGGCACCTGTGTAGCCTTCCTTTCACTGCAAGCTTTCAATAAGCTTCCCCAAAGATGGATGAGAACCACCAGGGCTGATGAGGGTGGCTCTCTCCCTCTGCTCACATGCTCCTTGACTTCTTGCCTCGGATTAAAAAGAAGAGTCACAAAGAAACTAAATGGTTTTGGTTTTTTTCATGCTGCCTAGTTTGCTGATGGCTGCTTGAGCAAGCTGCTGGAGCTTGCTGTTGTTCCAGGGAGCCAGGCCCTGGCTTTGGTTTTGGCTTTCAGGGCAGCCCTAGATGACAGTGGGGGAACTTTCTGGGAGCCACTTGAAAGGCACATGGCTTCCGCTTCACCTGGCTAAGTATTTTAGTAACGGGAAGGAGAATCAGAAAATAGCTCATTCTCACATTTTGTACAATTTTCTCAGTTACTTATGTAGAGATTCCTGTACCTGATCAGTCAGTCTTGATCTTTCATTGTTTAGACCAGCACCCATTGAAACAAGTCAGTTATGTGGGAACACCATCAAAGCCATGCCTTTGCCTGGAGCTGTGGCTACGGACAGTCATGCAGAGTTTCATGGTCGAGTCACTAGAGAAATTCTCTCCTCCAGAAAACAAGAAAGTGCTGCTCTTGAATCAGAAATTAGGAAATGTTTTTGAAAGGGTAATTTAATTTTCCATTTTGAGTTTTGATATTCTTTTTTTTTTTTTAAGTCTATTGCAAAAGTCTCTCCTGATACATAGCTTTTAATCTTAGAAGTACAGTTACCTTTTTTTTCTTGGTTATCGCTTAGAAGGGCTGAAGTTGAATTTATAAGAATAGGATACAACATTTGATATCAGCTTATAGTTACAGTATATTTGAAAGACCAGCTGTCCAATATGCACCACGTATGCACACATGATCAGTTCACATTTTAAAGTACATGTGAAATGTAATGTATGCATTTCATAATTATTTTGCACATTGCATAAAACTTCAACATGCTTTTCATTATATTAACAGGACCTGGATAATAGTCACGCCTGACTTGACGAAAGGTAACTGGTTCAGTATTAAAATTATCTAGACAGCATTTTACAGTAAACATACTTACCCACTCTCTGCTTGATAGGGAGAACATTTGTTTTTTCCAGAGGAAAATTTTCTTTATGGAAATAATAACATTTCCTACCAAATGATTAGAGTTACAAGCTTCATTTCACAGAAATGTGCACATAATGAAAATATACACATTAAAATGAACACAAGTGTTAAGGTGGATATGGCAAGAACCAAGAGATATCTAGAGACCTGCGTGCAGACACCATCCTAGGAAATACGAGAGGCAGTTACACAAGTGACTGAAAGCTTGCAGAACTTCATAGAGAATAACGCGGGTTTTGTATCTCTCCTTAACCAGCTAAAAGCAGCAGGGATGTAGTAAGCAATCAGTAAATGCCGTAAGGCATTTCTCGTGGTGGTAACCTTTGTTTTGTTTCATTTAGTTAGCTCTCCTTCTAAAGAAAAATAATTTTGTACATCGAAATACTTCAACAGTATTAAAATATAACTCAGCATTCTTGCCCCACTAAATCCAATGGCAGATTTCCAAGCCAGATTATAATAGCACGAATATTTCATTTTCAGATAGAAAATAAAATCCAGCCAGCCTTTAGCAAGATAAAAACACCTCTGTTTTGAGTCAAACGTTTTTAGGGACCTAGAAGATTAATAAAAAAAACCCTCAGTGAATACTAGTGCATCAGATTTATGCTGTGCGGCAAAGCAATGAACAAAGTCTGTCATGTCTCTGAGGCTGGGGCTTGGACTGCCGTAAACTCTGCTTATTCACATCCAGTGTCGAGGCTCCCATGGCGTCAGGGCACTGCAGGGGCATCCGTGGGAGAAGAGGTGGCAAGTGTGTCCTTGCACGAACAGCCCGATGACACCCCCTCCTCTGGAGGCACCATGTTTTTGGGAAAACACTAACAGACAGTGGGAAAATGCGGAGTAAAGCAAAGAAAGATCAGAGGGTTAGGCAGGGATCGATAAGGAGAGATGAGAGCACTAGATATCTAGCTTGGCTAAGTAAAGGTGTAAAACTCTACAGCTATTTAAACTATGGGCTTGGCAGTGAGGAAGGGGAATTGCCCGTTGTACCCCGAAGGACAAAGCATAAGGAGTGTCAGCTAATCATAACCAGAGCGAAACCCAGTGAAGCATGGTGCAGGCTCCCCGGGGGAGTTTTTGGAAATACCCTCTTCAGGAGTTATGCAAAGCAGGTCTAGGCACAACGTTGGCCATCGCAGCTTTGGCAGCTTCTGCAGCTGCCAGGGAACCAAAGGGCAGATGGGTGGACTTGGGAGGGCAGAGGATGGTGGCATAAATGGAATCAGTCTAGATGAAGCCTATGCATTTCCTGGTTAGCAGTTATCTGTGGTTTTCTGCATCTTTATGGTTTGCTGAGTGCCAACACAGGGGCTGAGCTTTTAAAGAAAAAATAAAATAAGAAAAAAAAATTAGAGCACATTGAACAGGTTATTAAAATACCACCAGAGGTCACAGAAAAACCCATTTTGAAGCTACCCAGGCTGTCCCATTGTAAAAACTGCCAGGTTTTTGCAGCACTGCCTCTTTTTTGCAGCACTGTCTCTGTGGCGGTGACCAAGGCACCGCTGGCAAGCGGAAACTCTGATGCTCTTTGTGGGCAACTTGGCAGTGACGGGTGGTTTCTGGCAGGTGAACAAAACTCTTGTGGTTGGCAGGCCTCTATCAAGACTGTGGAAGTAGAGAATATAAAAAGAAGATTGTTTTCAGATCAACTGGAGACATGGGGCCGTGCTTGCAGATGAGCTGCCCATCGCCTGGCGGTGCAGGAGGGCTGCTTCCCCAAGGCGCTTGGCAGGGAACACCAGCGGAGACATCGGCTCTTCATGGAGCCAGGACAAGGTCATCAAGGGTTATTACTAGAAAAAAAGAAAACCAACATGGCTTTTCCTAAGTAGCTGAAACTGTGAAACTAGTTATGAAAGTACTCTTCATTTTATGTAGGATTCGGCAACAAAACCTTTTACTTTAATCCTCTCATTTCAAAGTGCCTAGGGTAAAAACCAAGCTCTCCTGAGAAAAGCTTCAGTTTAAATGGATTTTATGGCAGCTCCATTGGGTATTTAGGTCCAGTTAATTTCTTATAACATGAGAAAATTTCCAGTGACACCTGAGTTCCCTTTTCCTCCCGCAGGCACGCTGTGCCCAGTCTGTGCTCTCATAGGAAATGTTCAGAGCAGGTTGAAAACAAATCACCTTCAGCCCTGTGGGGAGGATGCAATCTTTGGCTGAAAAAAGAATTATTTTTTTGAAAAGGCAGCCTCTCACCCAGCTGAACTCTGAATAACTTAGTAGTAGTCCCCATCCTCAGCTGGCTCAAGAACCCGTCCTGAACACTTCTGAGCTCTCATTTCCCCATGAGAAGGATATATTCTTGCCTCTACGTCATTTCTCTAACAGGCATTATAGGAAAGGCCTGGGTTTTCATCACTGAGTAAAGCAGACAACTGTTAGGCTTCTGGATAGATCCAGCACGCCAGTTTTCTTTTCATCTGCTGTCATTTTTGACTAAGTGAGGTGCTCAAGTTATTCTAGTTGTGAGAAGAAACAGAGACCAGCGTTGGATGACTTTGATGTCAGCTTATCTGTTAACAAGACCACACAGAGTCCTGCTTTGATGGAGAAATCATCAAGTTCCCTGGCAGCCCTGCTAAATCCCCTCTAGCCAGCATCCTGGCCCCTCCCAAGAGGCCTGTTCTTTGGGTCACAAAAGCTTGTTCAACCTTTTTACATAGTCATATGCATATACTTACACATCACATCCCCCAAATAATATTTAGCTAAAACAAATCTACCCAAAGCATTAGGTTGCTCAGCATTTGCCTTAACTAAGCCCATCCTGTGGACCAAAACCAGTTTGCCCAGTAAACTCTGGGTAACAGTGTTGGCCACCACCAGCTGGTTGTCTAAAGGAAAAATTTGACCCCAAGGTCCCCAAAGTATAGTAGCCATTCTCCATACCAATCCAGCATAGACAGCTACAGCTAGTTGCTAGCACAGAGCAGCACGGACCCACAGAAGCTCCCAAAGGTAGGTGAAAAACAGCAGAAAAATTTAACTTGAGGGAGTTTAAGCAGGTAGGCAGAAAACCTGACCCAGGACAGCTTGTGGATAGGATACCACTGTTAAAGCGCTTATGCTTAAAATACTGCCTGTGATACTGTATCAATCAGTTTAAAGTGAGAATTGTCTGGTGTTGATGATCTGCAGCACAGCAGGTCCAGGTGCTAGCGCCCAGCCATAGTCACTATAACTGAGTTATACTTATCGGCTCCCCAGCTTCTTTGTGGCATGAGAAGTTCTGCCCTGAATTTCTTTAAAACTGCTGAGCTTCACTTTCGCACATTACTGTTTAGCCCATCCCTGGCTCCTGGCTCAAGCATGGGACTAAACACCCCCATCACCTCAGAGCACATGAGAGCTCAACAAAATGAGAGAGCCTTTGCTCCAGTCCCAAGGTTGGTGTGAAACAGCACCTGAACCACTTGCACGTGTTTGAATGGGCAGTGAAAGACTAGCAGAGATTTCTGTTCACTGGGCATCATCTGGGAAGTGCTACTGTAGCACCTGAGCAGAACTTGCTGGCTGCAGCCAGAACACTTCCAGGGGGCAGCACCAGAGGTACCGTCCGTGGGCATGCGTAGGCAGTGGCAAGCCGATGCACACTGTGACCATTTCTTGCTACTCCATCTTCTCTCCCTGAGGCTTATAAATTATTTCCCCAGGCTGATCCCATGGTTCTGAGGCAAGGTAAGAGCCTTCAAGAAAAACATTAAGAAAACCCTAGTCATTTAATTGATTTGATTAATTAACAATCATAATAACAATTTACAATTATTAATCATTAACTAACAAAAACAATTGAGACCCAAATCAATTTATAATCACGGAGGTCATGAGTTAATGCCTTGAATTATGAGTCAATTTTAAAATGGAAACCACCTCACACTTTTTCTCTCTCAGCCTTTCCTTGGCCTTTTGCAAGGCCACACAGTCTATGTGGCAGCCAATTAAAATGGCACTTTGGAATGCAAAAAGTATAAAAGGACTTTCTAAAAGCCAACTTCTGTCTTGCTCCCCAGTACCCTCATGATACGCTACAGCTCCTGTGCTCAGGACAGCACACAGGACTGTACTGTGTCCTCAAAGTCAGTGCTTTAGTATAAGGTCCATTAATTGCTGAACCACAACCTGCACTTCTTGACTATGTAGCACCCTCGAAATGTACCATCCTGGACTGCCATGGTAGGCACCAGCCAGGTACTGGGATTTCCCATGTGGACTGAATCTTTAGTCCATTAAGTGCATGCTTTACACATCAAGGTCATATTTAATAGATAGACTCACTTAAGTGAGCTTTGTTAAAGGTGGGAGAAACTTCTACTTTATTCTGATCTATCCTGTTTTTTCTACATCTCTATTATAATGACAATTTGCTATTTTTAGATTAATTTTGTATAGTCTCGCACAATTTCCTCAGTTAGCTAGTTAGAGCCCTTTGATATTTTCCCCCCTCTGCTCTGTAGGACTGGCAGGAGACTTCCAAAGGACATGAAGAGTTTATCAGTGTCAGATCAACACAATTAGCCTGTTCTTCTAATGGCAACTCTGGACGGTAAACTCTGGGCCCAGTCAGTAACAGTTTTTCCACACGCACCAAAATTTAAAGCATTTAATTTATCACTTGCACATGTTCCCTTAAAATGTGCATTCACCACAGATTAATGAAAGTTAAACAATAAACAAATTGCAGTAAGAGTACCCAACCTGGTCTACAGTCAAACTCTTTCTTCTGAAATACAAGAACCTCCAGTGCCTTAAAGAAATTTGCTGCATATGGCATGGACAAATGTCTGTGTCTGCATGCATATACATGCACGTTATTGAGGTACCTGAGCATCCCAGAATTGTTACTACAGTTATGGAGGCAAAGTGTACTCATTTCACAGAGTTACAGAGGTGGTAGAGCAAGAGATGGTTCAAGTACAAACCTCCTTTAGCCACCTAATATGGGTAGTAAGAAGAAGATGGGCACAGCAGCACAGAACAGTCCTTTCTGGCAAGCTAGTCCAGCCTGGCCCAAAACCCATGCCAGCACAGCTGTCCTTAGTTTGCTGTTCAAGTGAGGTAGATCAAAACCTGTGGAGGCGAGCATCCCAGCCACGACAGACCCACGGGGGACATCACAGGGCTGACCAGCTCTGGTTTCTGTTCTAGAGCCCAGAGAGATGCTCCCTTTGACTTCATCAGACCCAGGGGACATGTCAGGAGCACATTAATGATGGCAGCAGGACTCAACTCTGTGTGGTAGAAACCAAGCCTGGGCCACAGCTCTGCAATGCTCAGAGGGAGGCAGCTGACAGCTGGAGGCTCATTTGCTCTTTCTCCCCTTCTTCTGGCAGGGAAACGTAACCCACTGCTGTTCCCTCTGTCCATCTGTTTGTCCTGCCTCAGCACTGCGGGGGTCTGTGCCCTGCACAGATGCAGTGAGGTGTTTATCTGGTTGTTGGCTCAGCTGAAGCCTCTCTCCGCATCACCAGCAGGTTGAACTCACCTTCCCATGGCTTTTTCCCACCCATTTCCTCTTCCAGAGTGTGGCTAATGCCCCCCAGCCTGCTGCTGGACATCTCAGTCAACAGGAATCAAGCAGAGGGTTCTCATCTGCCATTTCAGCAGCCGAGCAGAAAAGCAAACCAAACCTCAAGAGCTGCCTGAGCTCCCAGTGGAGGTTAGGATCCTGCCAGCAAGGGCAGGTGGACCTGCAGTGGGTGGGTGTACGGGCAGCCTGAGCCCCACTCCAGCATGGACAGATGTAGCCCAGCGCAGGGAAAGGTAGGACAGGGATGCAGCTGGGGTACAGCCCCCCGACATGTCCTGCAGCATGCACAGAGCAGCTGGGAGGACAGGGCAGGCAGCCCCAGCCTTGCAGTGGATCTGCACAGCCATGCCACCAAACCCAAAGAGTGGGGACCTGCTTGGCACCTCCTGTCCCACAGCAGACAGCAAGCACATACCCAGCTCCATCCTGCCTACCTGAGGAGTGATCACTGACCCTTCCTGAGTCCCTGGCAGTGGCGCCACTGTGACTAACCCTCCAAAAGACTCTGAAGGGATAGAGTAAACCCTGACCACAGGTGGCAGATTTAAGTGCCAAAACAGTGACAATGGCATTTTGTTCTTTCACAGGCTGAAGATAGAAGGATAATGTCTGAACAGCTTTACTATGAAATCACCAAAGATGAGCAAAGCCAGGATTTCCTTGAGAAAAAATGGCATCAGACTTGCTCACAGGCTCCAAAATAAAGAGTGTGAGGCATGGTACCCCAAGCATACACTGACACCACAAATCCATCCCACTGACTGCCACTTTTGGTCGCCTCCTTGCAAATCCCTCATCTCTGTGATGTGCAGAAGTCTTGCACAGAAGTGAGTTTACCCCATAGCTCTTCTATAACACACAGAAATATTATTCCCTGTCTACAGACACAGAGATATATCTACAGACACAGAAGCAAGGAGGCACAGAGACATTGACTGCCTAAGATCACACAACTGTTACCTTCACAAAACCACCAGAGCAGGGCACCACATCTCTGTTTGGGAAGGAGCAGGAGGATGCTGAAGAGCCTCCCACCGCACCTGGGATGCTGTGTGGTGGTTTGCAGGGGCAGCTGTGCACCTCCGGTAACAGTGTTTGGCCATGCACCACGCACCCTCTGCTAACCAGCCCGTGGGCACCTGGGGAAGGGTGAGCAAGGGAAAGAGGAGATTGTGGCCTGAGTGCTGGGTCAAGATGAGGTGGAAGAGGGAGAGGAGTCAACAGAAACATGCAGCATAGCTGAAAAAAGACAAGGTGGAAAAATATGGGAGAGGTAAAACAAGGAAGAAAAGAAGTAGGAGGTGGGGGGGCAGGAGAGGGACCTTCATCCAAAATCTGACTGACCGCCTCAGGCTGCGGTTAACAAGGGAAGCAGGGGCTGCTCCTGCAAAGCAAGAGCATGTCGCTGAATTAGTCGTTACTGGTAAATATCAGCTAAGTATCTGTCACTTATAAATAAATAAAAGTTTTAAACGTTTAAATGCAGGTTTCCTTTATGAGGAAGCTTTAAAATCCTTGCTCCATGATCTCCTTCTATGACCAGGTGACCTGCCTAGTGGATGAGGGAAAGGCTGTGGAAGTTGTCTACCTGGACTTTAGTAAAGCCTTTGACACTGTCACCCACTGCATCCTCCTAGAGAAGCTGGAGGCTCTTGGCTTAGACAGGCGTACTCTTCGCTGGGTAAAAATCTGGCTGGCTGGCCGAGCCCAGAGAGTTGTGGTGAATGAGCTAAATCCAGTTGGCAGCCGGTCACGAGCGGTGTCCCCCAGGGCTCAGTTTTGGGGCCACTCTTGTTTAATAACTTTATCAATGATCTGGATGAGGAGATTGAGTGCGCCCTCAGTAAGTTTGCAGATGACACCAAATTGGGTGGGAGTGTTGATCTGCTTGAAGGTAGGAAGGGTCTACAGAGGGACCTGGACAGGCTGGATCGATGGGCCGAGGCCAGCTGTATGAGGTTTAACAAGGCCAAGTGCCGGGTCCTGCGCTTGGGTCACACAACCCCATGCAAGGCTACAGGCTTGGGGAAGAGTGGCTGGAAAGCTGCCTGGTGGAAAAGGACCTGGGGGTGTTGGTCAACAGCTGGCTGAACATGAGCCAGCAGTGTGCCCAGGTGGCCAAGAAGGCCAACAGCATCCTGGCTTGTATCAGGAATAGTGTTTTTTCTTTTGAACCCTTGGGAACAATGCTCAGACTTTTTTTTTTTTTCTGTTAAAACTGCTTTTTAATTTTTTTTTTTTAATTTTTTGTCCATTACATTTTTGTCTGCTTAACACTGTGGAGATTTTCTTTTATATTTCCGGTGCACCATGCCCCTGTTTCAAAAAGTTATTCCCACCTACTTCCAACAACCCTGGGTTTCTGGGTAGGCACCTCTTGGGGTTATCCACAACCTCCTTCTCAGGCAATGAGGAGCACCCTCACCTCGGGGAGAGGCAGTGCAGAGCATCCCAGTATTGGGGGGGACTCTCCGGGGTCTCTGAGAAGGGGGGAAGCAGAGAAGGAGAAGCTCCCCAGGCTCTCCCTGGAGCACTGGGACCAAACCAGGGAATCCATTCACCTGCCGGGTGCCCTGGAGGGGCTGGTTAGCCCAGGTTTAGCAACCGTCAGAGCACTTCACCATGGCAAAGGTCAAGTCAAACATTTCCTATTTAGCTAATAAATCAGTGGCTGCATAATTTCCCAGCTATTGCAGCATTATTATTTCATGCCTTACTCTGCTCTGCAGGAAGCCATTTAACAGGCAATAAAACAGTCCCCGGGGTGTGCAGGGCTAAGTCAGCTCCACCCAGGCTCTCTCACAATATTCCCCAAAGGCAGGGCCCGGGGAACAGTCACCTCCCTCCTCCAGGGTCACCCCAAAATCACTATGTCCCTGGTCCCAACGGAAAGGCAGGAACAACCCACTGCTTAACCCCATTTATCTGCCTGTACAAAGCGAGGGTCTCGCTATCCGTCTTTACATGAAATGCCAGGATTACTGCAGAAAGAGCCTTCATGCTGCAAGTTGCCCACCCAGCCCAGGGCCTCCCAGCAACCTAATGAGTTACCAAGGGCTCAGCCAGGTGTTGAGAATAGCCTTTATCCACCCGAGTCTCAGGTGAGCAGGTGAGCCTGCTCGGGCACAGCCCAAGAAATTGTAGCTACTTTGGGGAGCTCGGGGCAGACTCCCTGTTGCTAATGCTGGGCTGGGGGAAGGACTTTGAGGAAGCTCTGGCTTGTACCCCACAAGCAGCTGGAGGGTGAGGGGCAGGCTTTCTGCTGGGTGTCCTCCTGGACACTGCCCAGGAAAGTGTGGGACAGCTCCTCAGCTTGCTCCAGGGGAGGAAAACAAGCCTCTTGGAGATGCTTTCAGCAGAAGGTCCCAAGCAATTTCTTAAATTTCTCTGATGGATTTGTTTAAAGACCTTTGTGGCCACACTGAGTATTTTGGCTGCAATAAACAAACATCTTTCTCCTCCTGGTGGGAGCGCGGTTTCTGATAAATTTTCCAACTTCACATCACATGACATCTAGGTGCCCGCTCTCACACGTGCTGCTCGCCTGTGTGTGCTGATTTCAGCCCTGGTGATGAAGGGAGCAGGGAGGGAGGGAAGGGTCTTTGGGGAGTGAAAGCCAGGAAAGGGCTCCGGCGTGAGGTCAGGTAGCAGGTTGCACAGCTCAGCAGCACCACTCTGGCTAAAGCCTGGGGCACCTGGTGTGATGTGTCAGCCACCACCCGTGCCAGGACACTGCGCTTAAGTCTCTCCTTGCTCTCCTTCCACCCCTTGCCCCTGCCCTTTCGTGCCTGCACTGCTCCTGGCAGCATGGTGGCTCAGGGAACTTTTCCAGCTGAAAAGCAATCTCATTTTCAGTAGTTGTGGCTTCCAGCAGGATCAGCTCCTTGAAACAGCTCACCATGGGCTTCCTTACCAGCTAAAGGCAGGGCTCTGGGGGTGAGGGGTAGGGATCAGTGTGGCCACACCAGCCCTGCACTGGATCCACCATCGCTGCTGTGTAGCTGCATCCTCAGCTGCTTTGAACCATATGCATGTAACTAGCAGAGCACTTGGAAGATTCACCACTTCCCTGTAGTGCATGTAAACAATATGCTGGAATAGAGTTAATTTTCTTCACAGTAGCCAGTATGGGGCTGTGTTTTGGATTTGTGCTGAAAACAGTGTTGATAACACAGGGATGTTGTGGTGACTGCTGAGCAGTGCTTACACAGAGCCAAGGCCTTTTCTGCTCCTCACCCCACGTCACCAGCGAGCAGGCTGGGGGGCACAAGGAGTTGGGAGGGGACATGGCTGGGACAGCTGACCCCAACTGACCCAAGGGATATCCCACACTGTATGGTGTCATGCTCAGCATATAAAGCTGGGGGGAGAAGAAGAAAGGGGGGGACATTGGGAGTGATGGTGTTTGTCTTCCCAAGTCACCGTTACGCGTGATGGAACCCTGCTTTCCTGGAGACGGCTGAGCACCTGCCTGCCCATGGGAAGTAGGGAATTAATTCCTGGGTTTGCTCTGCTTGTGCATGCGGCTTTTGCTTTCCCTATTGAACTGTCTTTATCTCAACCCATGAGTTTCCTCGCTTTTACTCTTCTGATTCTCCCCCCCATCTCATCGAGGGGGAGTGAGCGAGCAGCTGCGTGGGGCTTAGTTGCTGGCTGGAGTTAAACCATGACATCTGAAATCCTCCTCTCTCCCTGCCCATGCTAGCCCAACCCCTCTGAGGAACCCCCCTGAGGAACTAGCTGCCTGTTGCAGCTAGTGCTGCTGAACTGGCTGCTTGCTCAGAAGCCGCAAGAGCCTGAATTGTGCCAGTGAGGTAAAAAAGCCAAAGTCATGAGAATTATTCAGTTCCAGGGTGACCTCTAAAAGTGGGCCTTAGATTATTTTGACATGTTTGGTCTTACTGACAAGGGCACCTGTTCTTTTGTAGTACTAATTTAGCAAAACTTTGTTTAAATATTAAGCACAAAACTTAACCTTTACTAGCATTAGTAATAGTGGTTTTTGCATTCAGGCAGGCTTGCTGGATCAACAGCCCAGCTTAAAAACCCCCGCTGTAGGAGCCCAGGCTGAAGATACCCAAGTGGGTTAGTGCAGTATCATCACCCTCAGCACCCAGGACCCAGCTGTGAAATGCTGGATGCGGGGTACCAGTGAAGGGAAGTGTTAAATTACTCCCCGGCTTCCCTGCAGTTAAGGTATTGCTGAAAGCAGGAGACTTAATTGTCTTTGTCTCAGCAGGCACAGTTAGCCAGCATTATGAATAATGCCATGGCTTTCCAGCCCTCCTGAAGCCATTCACCAGACCTGACTTGTAATTCAGCTCAATTCAAAAGGCTGCCAGTGCTGTGCGTTACCCTTCTGTTAATTTTTTACACATCTTTTCTTAATATTCAAGCTAGTCTTTGGAATAAAAGGGGGGGCGAGGGGGTGTGGAGGTGGTGGCTGCTTTAATTAGTTCCTTAAAATTTGTCTTGGTTATGTGGCCTGCAACAATCTTCTGCTGTGTTTGAAACTAACCTTACCAGGGGAAAACAGGAAAAAAAAAATCCACCGGGTTTCTATGACAGGGCTAACCAGCCTGCTCTGTGGAGCTTGGCTTTGGGCAGCTGCGGTCCATGGCTGGGCAGGAATGTGAGGACTCCAGCTCCTTACATCCGCAGCAGCACTCCTGGGGCACAAATAGCATGAGCAGAGCTTGAAGGCAGAACGTGGCCTTTCTGTAGCAGTTAAACTCCCTGTTCAGAAGCTGAGTTATATCCAGAAATACTCCCCAGAGTCACACCTACCTCCTATGTCTTTTCCTCCTTCCATTTTGTTCCCCCTTGTCACCTTGTCCTGACACAGCTCCTGTGTCCTGCCAGCTTCACTGCTTCCCCGCCTCTTCAGCCCACTCAGATGATGAGCAGTGTAATGTCTCAGTCTCTATGCCACGACGGCAGCATTCAAACCTGCAAAGGAGGCAGCAAGAACAGCGTTTGTTACCCGACTCTTGGCTCTCCGGGCTGCTGGCTGGCTCAGGGAAAGACTTCACTGCCCTGCTGACCTCCTGTGCATGCATGAGATGCTCCTTTTTTCAGGAGACACTCCTTTTTCTGGGACACGTGAGAGCCGTGTGTCTCGTGTCAGCCACACAGATCCCCCAGGGGCTGGCATGCCCCCATGGACCTCCCAGATTGTATTGCTGGCATGGGGAGCAGGTGGGACTGGGAGATGGAGAGAGCACCTGGCAGCTCCTGCTGCTGCAGAGGGACCTGCTGGAGGCTCCGCTAGATTTCCCCAGGAGGAGGTACCACTCTTTCGAAGTCTCTCCTTACTTTGGATGTGTTCCAATTCTTCTCCTGAGCAAATTGCAAAAAGGACAAGAAGAATATGAAAGGGCTGCTGCTCATGGAGAGCGAGATCCTCAGGTGGTGCGGTGCCCCATCTTTGAGGACAACGGGGCTATGAAGAGGACAGCAGCTTCAGCACTTCCCCCTAAAACATTCAAATCACCTTTTCAGCCCCTTCCCCTCGCTCCCAGTCTGTTGCCCAGAGCCAACAGCTGCCAGGGTAAATTGGACCGTGCTCGCTTCCCCTCCACACTCTCACCGCCCATCAGCTGGGGAAGCCAGCCAGGCTGGCTCAACACAGATCTCTTCCAAAGGCTGTGGTGACAGGCGGCTGCCGTAAATCAGGCACAGGCTGGAGTGTGGGCTGGTAGAGAAGGGCACCATCACCGTGCCATCAGGCAGCTGCCACAGCAGTGCCTGCAGGGGCAGCACCTGCTTTGGAGAGGGAGGATTTCAGGAGGACCCTGGGATTACAAAGGTTGAAATTTTCTGGCTTAGTCTGGGTTAGACTGATGACAGTATCCCCAGTGAATGCAGAGAAAGTGACTTTCTTATCTGTATGTATGAGAAGTAGCAGAAAGAAGTATGAGCAGTATGAGAAACAAACAGGATGAACTGGAAGCATTGTCAGCTCCCAGAGCTACGATATCATAGGTATTAGTGACACTTGCTGGGATGAGTCCCACGACTGGAGTGCTGGGATGGAGGGCTACAGGCTGTTCAGGAGGGACAGGTAGGGCAGGCGAGGTGGAGGTGTTGCACTACATATAAGGGAGAGGCTTGATTGTAAAGCCCTTACAGTTAGTGACGATGTGGTTGAGAGCCTCTGGGTGAGGATTAGGCAGGTGGAAAACAAAGGAGATGTTGTAGTGGGTGTCTACTACTGATTGCCCAGCCAGGATGAATTATTCAATGGGCAATTAGGAGAAATTTCTGGATCAGTAGCCCATATCCTTACAGGAGTTTTCAACTTCCCAGACAAAACTGGGAAAATGATACTGTTGAGACGAGCAGGTCTTGGAAATTCTTGAAGTTTGTGGGAGATAACCTCTTGTCACAGATACTCAGCCACCTAGAAAAGATGCCCTCCTAGACTTGCTATTTGTGGATAGAGAAGGACTCGTGGGAGATGTGATGGTAGGTGGCTGTCATACCCTTCCAACTGAAATAGTCCTATTCTATTCTATTCTATTCTATTCTATTCTATTCTATTCTATTCTATTCTATTCTATTCTAAATATTTTGTTCTCACCTGTGATGATGGATGTAGTCAGATCACTAGCAAGGAGACACCTTGATCATTCAAGAGAGCACCTACACCTGGGATTAGCATTCACAAAGTGTCCGGATTAGCCGTGCAAATAAAATTGAATAAATGAAGACTCCCAAGACAGGATCAGGAAGTGGTGTAGCTGTTATCATACCTCTCCTCTTGGCCTGCTGTTCAGGAGACCATTCACGAGACCTAACCCAGCAGCAGCCGGCAGGCCAGTCCCGCTTCTGACGCTGGCCAGAGATTTACTGTCCAATCTTACCACATGATTTACAACCAGTGAAACCTCAAGAACTGCAAACAGAGGCTATTTAAATACCTCAAATCCCCAGAGGAATCCAGCATGTTTTACCCAACCTTATTCCTCACAGTGAGGTTTTGAAATGTCCTGGCACAAGCAGGGTTAAATACTTTCCTTCTGGGTTTTAGGTGTTCTTCACAATAATTATATAAAATTACCCAGAGCCACAGGATCTGGAGGGCAACTGGCAGTTAATAGCAGGGCACTGCCTTGGGGAGTGAGATTTCCCTGTGCAGGAAAAGCTGCGCACTCCCACTTAACTGGGGAAAGAGAAACATCACCAAGGAAAAACAAACAAACCAATGTTTAGGAAAGGAAATGTATTTTATTGAAAAAAAAAAATTACATTTCACTTACACACCATGAAAATACCGAGTCGTGTATTATTTTCATAAGAAGAGGTTAAGACTTTCACAAGAAAACCACATTCTTTATTACAGTGTTACTCCACGAGATGAGGCTCTGGTGGCATCTGCACTGGGCATTTTCACTAAACAGTAGAGCAGGACTAAATGTGCTTTGGGCAAAAACCCTAAATATTGGCCTCCTCCAGCTGCTACTCCCTGGTGAAGACATAGTTTTGGTCCATCTACGACCATATGGACCATCATTTGGTCAGAACTGAATTA
The DNA here is from genome assembly GCA_013400875.1 of Anhinga rufa. Lineage (NCBI taxonomy): Eukaryota > Metazoa > Chordata > Aves > Suliformes > Anhingidae > Anhinga > Anhinga rufa. The sequence continues at coordinate 26,908 of VZTV01008253.1, forward strand.
TTTCTGAATTAGAGACAGATCTCAAATTTCCTCTACTCACTTAGATCTTAGGCGAACTCATGGCTATCCCTCCCCTCCAATTTTAACAATCTTGACTTGTCTTTCCCATTCAGCCAGCTAAAAGCCTATTAAAACGGCATGTAGGCTGTCACCCTCCCATCTTCCGGAAAGAAAATACTACTGAAGGGGACACATCGCACTAACAATTACTAACAGCAAATGACAAGATCACTGGATGGAGCTAAATTCTCCAGCGTTTCCTTCCATGACCGCATTGCCAGCAACAAGCCCTACAGTATTCTTCCCTAGCAAGGCACGTATTCACATACAGCGCGAGTCAGGCATGTGAATACATGTGCTGTACTAAGTGCAGGCCACAGGACAGAGTACCTGTCTGCAGGGGTATCCCAGCGGCATTTGCCACAGGCGTATCACGAGAAGCGTGCTGTGCTCCAAGCCAGCTGTGACAGGCTGTATTGCATCGCTTGGCACGGCATCATCTGAAAATCCCTTCTAGAATTCTCTGAACTAGAGACCTTTGGTGTGGCAAGATTTAAAAATCCATAGGCAAAAATAAATACTAATGCCACTTAAATTCCCAGGTAACTTCCCTTTTTTATTTATTTACTTACGTATTTATGTGATTTCTTTCTTACTTAAAGGGGATGGGACGGAAAAGAGCCAGACGTGGACAATTCTGACACCATGTACGTGCTGTGAAAGCGGACTTGAAACTTTCTCCACCTGGATCTTCCTACTATGTTCCCTAGGTAGATAACTGCTTTATTCTATGCTATTTTCTACTCTGCTAGGCACAAGCATCACAGAGATCATTAAGAAAAGTCACACAAAATCATTTAGGACTATAATGGTTTTGTGATACAGGGGGATGGGCTGGATTGAGAACACCAAACTTGGATTACTAAATCGGCAGCTCTTCTTTCAGGTACTCAGCTGAGAAAGGACTTCTTTTCTTCACCACTAACAGTGCAGCTTTGCAGTTAGGTTGTGCTTAAGCAGCATGCCAGGAAAAGAGGCGACCCCATTCTCCCCCATTTTGTCCAGCTTCATCTTCCCAACCCCCCCCTAGCAGCAGCACAAGTGCTTATCTGATCCCAGGATGAGAAGGTTAAGGGAAATAAAGGAGATGAAAACTTCAGGGGTTTTGGCTGGATAAATTCCCTGTTTGTTTTAGCTCCTTCACTTCACTCGTTATGGGGACAGGCAAGTACCAGGGCCGGCACAAGTGATGGGAGAGGAAGGGTTAGGGCGCAACCCTTGAGCTGGACAAGTTAGTTCTATCACAGCAGCTGATAATTCTCTACCTTTCTTTTCCAAAGAAGAAGAGCCTAGCCTGAATCATCTAAATAATTCCCTTTTAGAGTCTCTTGTTCTCCATGGCCTATAGATGAAGACCGGGGAAATTACATGGCTGAACTAGGTTCCTAAAAGAGGGAGGGGAACGAAAACCCTGCTGCCTTACACCGCAGCCAGGAAAGCAGTGTGCTGTTCATCACGCGCTTTGAAGCGCGTACAGAGTTGTGCTAAACCCGAGCTTTGGTACAGCGCTTCGAAATGAACAGCCCAACAACTCCACCCAGACCTACCTCATCTCCCACTCGCCCAGAATAACTCCTCCGCATTTCCCCCAAGGGAGGGTGCAGGCAAACCAGTCCCTCGGCCACCACCACAGGTGGTGGCACCCACAGATTCCCAGGGGAGGAAAAGGCAGGTACAGCACAGCATGCAAAACATAGCTGTTCCCTTCCGTAGCCTCTCTCCTCGACAATGCATTATTAATCTCAGTGATATTTTTCTTGCTAACTCAGCAAAGCAGAAATACTTCTCTTGTAACATATCCAGAACTCGGGAACGCTTGAGAGAAAAACTTTGGATAAATTCTCCTCTACTTTTTACAGTAGTGATTTATTCGTTAGTGTGGTGAGGATGCTGCCATGTTTCTTAAAAGATACCTTAGAAATGATGCTCAGTTTTTCCAGATGACCAACTGTTGGGTAGGAGCACAACATTCAGCGCAGGGCCATACTCCGCACACTGATTTATGTTGCAGACCCTCACACTTGCTAGAGAGCATCCAAATGACAACCAAAAAAAAAATATAAATATATATATATGGACAGTTGTGCTTTAGCCCTGGTCTCCCAGCCATAAGAAACAGAGACTCAAGCAAGTAGAGCAAGACAAAAAAATCATGCTCTGATTTTCAAACATGCTAACAGCTTGCCTTTTGACACAATGGGATTTTGTTGGTAACTCAACTCCTCTAAAAACTAATATACTTATGAATTTAAATTCAGAGCACCCTACTAAAATTCTTCACGTTATTACAACAAACTACATGGGAAAAAAATCTTTACTCTCTCCCATTTAGCCCCCTCATCTACGCGTTGCACGCATTCAGCACAGGCTATGAAGTTAGCTCGGCCAGGTTCGTAACACGTGAACGAGCTAGTTTTGTTCCCGTCTCTTGGCTTGTCCGTTTATATGTCACTATTAAGCACCTGTAAGATCCCCCAGTCTTATTTAATTAAATAAACAAATCCCTAAGCTATTTTTAACCTGCGCTAGATGCATTTGGTTTTTTATTCCAATGCAAAATCTAAATTTCAGGCTTATGCCACAACTTACCTGATTTTGTAAGGGGTAAGGTAGCAATATTTAGGGTTTTCTTCTTAAATAATGGTATCTACCATCCTATTGCCTCTCTCTACAATCAAGCGTACAAGCCTTACTGCAGAAAGAATAGAACTCGTAACCGCCAACCAGAAAAATACACAAGCACTACAAAAGCCTACGATTTCATTAGAAATTAAATCATTTGCTATTAAACAGAACTTCACTGTTTTCCGGCATAGAAGTCATTGAATTACTACATACGCCTCGAGGACAATCATTAAGATGTGTAAACATGTAACAGGTCCACCTAGTCAGTACAAAGCACCACACAAACTTTAAATACATAGAAAGTTTGCTCATAAATATTTCTTTGTTTAACAATTCAGCACTAAAAAAATATTACTTAAAAAGGCATCTTTTATTAAGTTACTCAGTTTGTCCAGGGCTGGTGGGGTTGTACTATCCCGACTATATTACAGCCACCTGACTTTTTTTCCCCGACCATTTTGCTTTTCTGGAAGAAAAGGCTATGTGTGGCTGGGACCCAAAGCTTCAGCACAGTCTATAAAAATATAATTCTTTAAGACCTTCCGCTCACATCCTGAAGGCCTACACAGCCAGCCCCCAAATTGTTTCCCACCCCCACCATATTGCAAATAAAGCTTCAACATACAGACACACGCACACAGAGAGTACATATATTACACTCTTCTACACACCGATTTTTCTAAATAGCAATGCAACCACAAGGGCAATAGGTAAGAAGTACATGTGTTTTCAGTGGTAACATATGGCACAGCCTTCTCATATTGCTGGTTTTCTCTGTCTGAATCATGTGCTGCCCTGTTCACTGCTCTGCAAATTGCGCATCTATTACTGCTCTTTGCACTGTGGAGGCACTCAGTCAGGAATACGGACTTATCTAAGAGCACACTTGGAAATTTGCCTCGAGGTCCATTGCTGCTGGAGCAGTAAAAGCACCAAACTGGTGGCTGGTGGCACTGGGGCTGTCACCTGGCACTGGTTTTTCCTGGTGAAGCAGACGGGAACTTTCCTAGGCTGTTGACCACCGAACTGCATTCTTCTCTTCCGGAAAATGTGAGAACTAGCTTGCGCTCTCCTGAAAAAGTGTGCTGACTATAGCAGCTCCCTTGTGTTCTGCATTCAGTGCCCTTCGCCGGGCTCTTAGGGCAACACTCCTCCAGTTCCTGATTGAACTTCATGGATTTACCTTAAGTCTGCTCCTGCATGCATGTATAAACTCGCTGCTTTATTCATTTATTTGAAAGAGAAGCACTATTTTCAGGGCTGTGATTGAACATCTCAAAGCTTAGTTTCCATGGCTGATATGTGTCTTTAATGGACGTGTTTTAGAAAGCTACAGAACTGTTCAGCGGTAGGCTCTCACTCAAACCAGAAGCAAATGTCTTTCATGAAGAACAGCTCTCTGAATAATCTTATCCTGTGGTTCTAATGGGAATTGAATGACTAGTCAATGAGCCAGTAAGGCTGCAATGGGATGTAAAAGAAGGCGTTGCGTTTCCATTTACAAAGCAATATTTTGGTTTCAGAGCGACCAAAATTTGTAACACGTCTCAGCTTCTAAAAGTACTCTTTAAATGGGCAAGGACCTTGACTCAGGAGAGGTGGTTTTCTTTAGTATAAATACAAGCCAGACTCCTCCAGTGGGCATAAGCATAATGACGCAGCACCTTCTCCAAACATGCCCGCTCACTTTCTCTTACAAAACACTGCCATAGCTGAGACTCTGTAGAGTGCTGACAGAAGCACTTGTTCTGACATGCAGGAACAATTGTTTCCTACTGTATGGTCTTGTATGCTCTAAACTATGCAGTAAGATAAAAATTACTCTGTGAAGGGGAGTGCAGCTAAAAGCTGCACATGAAACGGACCTCAAAATTAGCTGTGGTTCTTATTCCGAGCCCCTCTTCTCACCTTGTATGCAGGAATAAAGAGCACAACACAGAGAGGTTCTA
>VZTV01008254.1:0-15780 GCA_013400875.1 Anhinga rufa
CTGCTCTGATGCCCCGGCCACGCTGTCTTCCCCAGCCCGGGCCCTGGTGGTGTCCATGCCGGGGCAGAGTGCGGCTCTGCCATCCCAGTGCGTGGCACTGCTGGCCCTCGGGGACTGCTTTTTTGTGGAAAGAACTGGCCTGGCTGTGAGCGGGGCAGCCGTGGGGACTGTTTGTACCTGGCGTATAAACAGATGCCATCTGGGACGAGAGAGCTGTTTATTTAGTTAAGAGATTTCTTGGCTCCCCTGCACGGACCTAAACATGCAACAGAAAGGCATATGCCAGAGCCTTACAGAGCCCGTCCACACAGCCCCTCGCTGCCGCAAATCCCAAGGACCAGGGATGGGGCTCCCCGAGGTGCCCCGACGCCAGCACCCCTCTGTCCCGGGGGCTGCAGGGAGCAGGCGATGCCACCTCCTCTGGCTCTGAGCCAGCGGCCCTTCTCACCGAGGCGTGCCCTGTTCCCAGGGCCGGGGCGCTGCAAGGATGCTCAGTGTCATCCTGAAGCACCTCGGTGGAGGAAGAGCAGGAGGCTGGGCAGGGGGGTGAGGGGGATGAGGATGCTGCTGCCCTGCTCTGTCCCCCCGAGCCCATGCCCAACGGTGCCTTCCAAAGGTGTTTGGGGATGTCCCAGGTTGGAGGTTTCTTGCAGGTGCCCTCAAGAAGGGGCAGTTGCCGCCCCCAGGGCTCTGCGGCCCTTCCTTGTCCACAGGCTGAGCTCTCCTCGAGTCAGAGCCAGCAGCCACACCAAGCTCTCCAAAAAGCCTTCTCCTTCCCAGCTCAAGCGCACACAACTTGTCAGTGGGGAGCCCCGAGTCTCCCCTAAGCTCCCTGGGCCGTCTAAGACCAACCAGAGCAAAGGCTTTGGCCAGGAATGAGCAGGTCTTGGAGAAAGGGAGGAAAACCCTGGAGAGAAGGACCTGCGATGTCTCCCATGGTCAGAGAAGGCAATGGATTTCTCCAAACAAGACAAAACTAGAGCAGAGTAAGATGTGTAGCAAATCCCTGCTTAGTAAAGCTGCTGGGAGTGTCTTGTTATCACATCGTTAGTGCCGTTCTCACTAAAGCGTCCATCCACGGATGCGTTGCCACATGTCGGGTGCTGCCGTGTGGGACAGGTCTGTGGGAGCCAGAGAGCAGGACGTGGAAACGGAGCCGGGGGAAAGGAGCCAGCTGTGCCCCTGGGCAGGGGCAAAAGGGAAGGCACCGGCTGTGCAGTGACCAGCTGCGGGTTTACTGCTACCATGGCAGCGCTTGCAGGATCACGTGCATCCAGCAAATTTGGGATGCGCTGGAAGGATCCTGTCAAATAGCTGCGGTTATTGCAGAAGGCGCTGGCTGGTAGCAAGAGGTAAGAGGTGTTCACCCTGTTTCACTTATTGCAGATGGGGCAAGAGCTGCCTTGATCACGGCACCCCCGTCCCTGCTGGGGAAGGCCCTCTGCAAGTGCCTTGCTCCATCGGCAGCGGCAGAAGGGGAGGAATCAGGAGCAAAGACTTGCAGGCAAGAAATCAGATCTGTGTTTCTAAACCCAAGGTCCACTCTTGCCCATCTGCCATTGCCTGCACAAGACTCTCCATCCCTTGGTGGAGACTGGTGACATCTCTAAAGCCAGGTCAGAAGCTGCTCTTGGCCCTGCCCAAGGCCATGTACGTGCCCAGGAGGGAGCGTGCCTTCACCCCCTCCTGCCTTTGCACCCATCCCTGGGCTCTCGGCATGCTCCGCCACCCAGGCTCCGCTGCGGGTGCCAGCCCGGGGTGGTGACACCAGCCCAAGCTCTGCTCGCTGCTGACGGTGCAGAAGTGCTCACCTCCGGGCTGGAAATAAAGCACATTGCTCCGGTTGGAGCTCAGCAGAGGAGCTGCGTAGCAGGCTGAAGCAGAAAAGGAGAGAGAAATGCATCCTTCTCCCCAGTCTTGAAACCCTGGCTGTCCCCGCAGCCACCAGTGCACCTTCTCTTGCGGCCCAGGCCACCAGCCAGGCCGGCTCCATCTGCAGCAGCCGGTGCCAGCCCTGTACCCTCTCCATTGCCATCTTGAGTCCTGCCTGCTCGCTCCTCTCCGCCGTGCTGGCATATTTACCTTGGATACCTAGAGACCAGTGCCGCTGCACCCCCTCCTCTGCCATTCCCTCCGCTGCGAGCATGATTATTAGGGGAATATTTTTACACAGCGTGTCAGACCTTTAAAAATAAGCCTAATGAAAACAGCCTGGTACTTGGCTGATTAATCACCAGTGTTTTGATGAACTGAAATGCCTTCCCGTTTCCTCTAAATAGACTAAAATGAGTATTGCCATCGCCTGTTAGCATTTGTAACCCTCAAACCCACTCAGATGTTTCCTTAAAAGGCAAAGGAGACTGGGAACTTCTTGCCTGGAATCCGAGCGTTCGCAGCACCGCTCCCGACGCTGAGCAAGGGATGGGGCTGGGGATGGAGCAGCCGGCCGAGCCGGGTACGGGTGGGAGCGGAGCAGAGGGGCTGCCGAGATCTGCTGCGGGAGCGGGGGATGTGATGGTGGAGCGAGGTTCTCGCCTCCCACCCTGAAAGCCCCACAGCTCATTTTGGGGTAGAAAATCGCTGCTTGGGTGGTAGGTATCAATCCGGCTGTTTGCTCAGCAGGGGACTGAGAGCTGCTCACCCCGCAGTGCCCACAAGCAGGTTTCTAAGTGAAAGGGGAACGTGCTGGAGAGGAGAGGAAAGGATGCATTACCCAGGGACTCGCAAAATCTGTACCCAAGCTGGAGCGAAGGGGCATTCTGTGGCCCGGCTGCTGCTGCTACGTCAATCCCTGGCAGAGGGGACATATGGAAATGCATTTGTAGAAGAAATATCTTGTCTTTGGAAGGGGCCAGCTTCACCAGCCTGCAGTTATTTTCAGAGACGTGTCCTGGGAAGAGTCCCTCATGGCCTGGGTCAGCAGGCTGAACATACCGCCCCACCACGCCGGCCACGTGCTTGGCTCAGCTGAAGAACAAGATGTAAGGATGGAAGCCTTGTGGGGCACGTGCTGCCGAGCAGCTCCATGCTGGCTCCGGGAGCCGTGCCCCACCTGGGTCCAAGGAGGGCTTGGCTGAAAGGGGGAAGCCAGAAGAGTCCGGGATGGCTCCTCCATGAGGGTCAGTGCTGGGGGCTCATGGCACGCTGTGCCCCAGGAGGAAATGGGACTGTCAGCAGAAGACCTCAGGGCCAAACCTCCACCTGCAGTTCATGTGAAAATGGCTCCAGAAATAATGAACTCAACCTGCTGGCTTGACACGGACTCGGCCTCTAATGTCACCTGCAGCTCTGGTGGCCTCTGGAAGCCTACTGTGGGATGTCACCCCCCAGCTGATAAGAGAGCATCACCCCTGGCTGATAGGAGAGCATCACGAGCACAAGAGGGGAAGCCGGAGCCGGGATCAGGCCCACCCCAACCCCCAGCACTGCTGGGAAAGCTGGGGTTAGCTCCAGCGTGGCTGATGGCTCCCGCTGCTGCTCGCTGTGGGTGGCAATGAGGACACAGGCTTCACACCCCCCTGAACAGAGTCCTCGCCTGCGTGCGTCTGTTCTTGAGGGATATGAGAGGAAAACGGAGCAAAGTGAGAGGCAAGTGTCAGAAACTGCCCACACATGGAAATTGCCCCTATTTAGCCCAGTCGGTTGAGCTGCATGCCCACTTGTAGGCACAAGCCTTGTTCCTATGCTCCTCCAAGCACCAAGGGTTTGTCACCACTTGTAACCAGCCTGCCCTACACCAGCACACAGCCCTCCTAAACCAAGATGCAGATGGCTGCCGAAGGACAACTGGACCACCTGAACTTAATTGATCCAGGAATTATTTCAGCCACATGGGGTAATTTCTACAAGTGCATTGGAGCCCACTGGAGCCCATGAATCTTCTCCTTGTGGCTCTCTGCCTCTGCCAGCAACTCCACCAGCAGAGCTGTTTCGGCGTGCTGGCTGCCTGGCACATGGCTTCAGCCACCAACAGAGACCCTCCACCCAGAGCCGTGCTCTTTGCAAACCAACCAGAATCCCTGCAGAGCTGTAGGGCTGGGGGTAAAGTCCAGGCCAAGAGACTGTCCCTTTCTCCCAGCATCTGCTGCGATAATAACTTCCTCCTGCAGCCAACAGGACATTTCCCAGCTCATCTCTTGGCAGGGCATGGCTTAGGCAACAGGTACCCACCAGCAAAGCCCCATCGGTCCCACGCAAATCCTGAGTGACAGAGGGGCTTCTGGAGGTGGGAGAGCCGGGAGGTGGGGAAGCCCCAGGGATGACAGGAGACCTGGAGAGACAGCTCACCAAACCCTGCTGGTTGGCTGGGTGGCAAGAGAAGGAAGGTGGGTTTGGTTATTTGACGTAGGGGATTTAGGCATAATTATGGATCCATAACTAATGAGCCAGTCTGGTATCGTTGCCTGAGAGGTTTCAGTCTGTCCTACACAGGCTGCCGAGCCCTAGAAAGGTCTCCAGAGCCACCAAGAGACTGAGATCAAACCCACAGCTCTAACCTTGGGCATCTGCATCATCCTGTGGAGACGCCTACCCAGTTGCATGGGCTCTGAAGGAGCCCTGATGCCCCCTCTGCCCTGCCCAGCTACCCCAAATCCCAGCCAGAGGCTGTGAGCGAGGCACAGCATCCCACCACCCCTCACTGTGGCCATGGGTGAAAGGGGCTGAGGCGGTGTGGCACAAGCCACGTGAGAGCTCCCAGGGGACAGGGGTGTCCCCCGAGACTGTCCCACTGCATGGAGGAGACCTCTGAGGTGGTCAGCGGGCAAAGGCAGGTTGTTTTGCACTTGACGTTCCGGGTATTTGGGTACCCATTGCCATTACGCCCTAGGCATGGAGCCAAGCTAAATCACAACAAGCTGGCCGAGCGGCTCCTTTCCTCCATTCCTTGGCCAATTTTGAGTAACCCAGGGACAACTCAGAGCCAAGGACATTCCTGGAAAAAATATTGTGTCCTTGGCTGAGTCCTGAGAGCTACTAAACCTGGACTGAAGAGACCACTGGAGGAAGTGGGACCGTGCGGCTTCTCTTGACCTTGCTTGCCCAAGACAGCCAAGTCCGGATCTACACGACACCCATCCCACTCACAAGGGATCTGGCATTGCTCCACCTGCAGCAGCACCAGAGCAACCCTCCCGGTCCTCATCTACCTTACCACGGGCCGCTGTCATGAGATACCCTGCTTGTACTGCCCGTACGCCCCGCAGAGCCCTGGCCCCGACAGCCTCCCTGGTAGGACCATTCCCAGGCAGCAAAGAGCTTCTCTCTTGGCATGTTTGGATTTTTTTGGCATGAAGCAAGGGTGAAAAGACCTTGGCTTCCAGCGCTGGGACGCACGCAGACCTAGCATGACCCCCCAGGCCATGCTCTACGTGCTAAAGCCCAGAGCGATGTAAACAAGTTCTTGCCCTGTCCTGCCTCAGCTATTCCTCTGTTATTTTAATGAGGAGCTCAGTTATTCCCCTTCCCTTCTGCTCAGACCTTCCTGACCCCAAATATCACTGTCTTTTTGCACTTCCCAGGCCAATGTTTTTAAAAACATCCTCCTTCTGAGACACGGTGCTGTTCTCCAGAGACTGGACAACTTCTGGCCCTGACTTTTGTCTTGCTTTGCCTTCATTGCTGAATTAAGGCAGATAACAAATGTTTCAACTGGGTTTCCTTTAATAGAATAGCTCCAGCCCTTCCTCAGCGACATGCAACCCTTTTCCAGAAAGCCCTTAAAGCCGCTGGGTACTTTGCAAATGGAAACTTGTGTTTCTCTAACAAAATCTGTTTTTAGAAGTCGGGGGTTTTCTCTTCTACCCAACATTTTCCCAGCCCCTTCTCCTGGCACCGCCATGGCTGAACTGGCTATTCCCAAGCTGAGACCTTTTTGCTGATCACCTCCTCTTCGGCAGAGGTTGCAAAGGGCAGTGAACATCAGCGAGTCACACCATGGCCACCTCGTGGCTGGATTTCTGCCCAGTGCACTTTCTGGGGGCAGCCCACGAAGAGCATTCCTCAGATTTTTAGGAACAGAAGAACTGCAAATCAGCCCTAGCGAGCCTTACACCCTGTCTCCGTCCTCTGCGTCACGGGGGGCTGGATGCTTGAGAAACAGGACTCTGGCTCCCAGCCTCCTGGGACTACACGGAAAGCACCCCCAGGCCCCTTGCTGGTGCAGGTCTCCCATCAGCCAGCCCACGGGACCACCACAGACACCCCATAGCATCACTGGTGGCCGCAGGCACTCAGTGTGGGAGGATGAATCGAGGTCTTTGAAGCAGGTGAGATGAGCCCCAGCCCCAGGTGCCCACCTGCCAAAATCAGAGAGCTGCTTTGCTGGTCAAAACCCTTAAATAACTTATGAGAAAAAAGAGCACTGGCTGCTCGGGCTCCTGCACCACATGGGAGCTGTAGACCAGAACACAGCACTTAATGAGATAAAGCAGGGCATGCCAGGAGTCATGATCACTAGTTCTCAGACACTGAAGATCTTCCCTGAAAGGAAGCAAACTGCAGCTCCCTTTCTGCTGGGCTGTGCGGGTGCCTGTTCCCATACCGGGCAAGTCTGCCTTCTGCCCTCGTCCTCCTGCCAGCAGGGAGGACTGCTCGGAGCCCTCGGCAGCAGCCAGCAGGTCTTGGTGTGAATCCTGACCCAAATATCGTGTCTCAGCCCTGGGCTGCCCAACCCAGCATCAACGGGCTGCACACACCAGAACACCTCTGTGACCCCGGGCTGTCACCTCCCCTCTGGCACTTCTGCGGCTCTTGCTCCTGTCTGTTTTCAACCTTGCTTGCGCCATGCTCTGGGCAGAGGAGAGGACCGAGCAGGACTTGTGTTACTTCACGGTGTGGCTGCCATTGCCGCTATCCATGCCATGACTTCAGAACAAGCGCCCTGATACCTCCTCCCCTGCGAAGCGAGATCCTCTTGCTCCACCGCGCTGCGATTCCCGCCGTGGCAAAGGGTGGGTCTGAGTGACCTGACCGGTTAATCCCAGCGTCCTGCTGGGAGCTGAGTCACCGGGATCGTTTTAGCACGCAAATGATGTCATAACGCTGCGAAAGAAAGTGATACGTAAAGGATCCCGGCTCTTCCCCTCCTCTGTACGTCTATTTATCAGTTCAACATAAACAGACGATAAACCTCCCTGTCTGTGGCAGCTCGGCCCATATAAGCTGAACGCTTCAAGCATTTCCACGGATTTATCTGCATCCCAGTTGTGGTTTATGTAAATATAGAACTCAGCTTTTTACTCTTGTTTTTTTCAGGCTGACTAGAAATTCAGCTTTTTTTCCCCGCGTGTGCCCTTAGATGGACTGTGTGTCTCCCAGACAGAGCGTGCCTTCAGCGCAGCCTCCGAGTCGCTGGGAACGCTTTGTGCTGCCACTTGCCCCGGCCACAGCAAAACAAGGTTTCTGCCACGGTTTCCCATGGCGTTACAAAACCACCGGTCTGGCTGCGAGGTCCCTTCTCATACCGTTTGTTCAGAAATGGAGTTCAAACCTGGGTGCGTTGCCACCTCGCTTGCTTCAGCTGTTCTCCACGCTGCAGATCCTTCGGTTATCTGCCATGGGATCATTCCTGCTCCTCTTTTGGCCTTGGAGGTCTCTTTTATCGTCTGTTGCTAGCTGACAGCTCTCGCTTCTGATGCTCGTTCTTCTCGTTCCAGGGTTTCAGAAATAAAGAAGGTAATATCCGAGCTCAGACAAGGGCGGTTTTCATTTTTGAACAACGAAAGGTGACACATAAAAGGGCCCTCCTGGGTGGGCTGTTCTGCAGCAGGCTGGAGAGGCCACACAGCAGAGACCACCTGTGGCCTCCTTTAAGGGCCAAATCGGAATGACTCAATACCTTTGGTTTCTTCCAAAACGTGTTACTATTTTGGATATCCCTGGCTATCATCCGCAGGAGTAATGCAAAGACTGGGGAGCCACCAGCTCCATTCCCACCCTCACACCTTTGCCCCTTGCCCGCCCCACTGTGAGCTGGGTGCTGCTGGAGAAGCACCAGGAGAAGGGATGCCCCCATGCCACCCATCCCTTACACCTCTTTTGGAGGCCAGGAGCAGAACAACAACTTGTTCTGGTGAGGGAAAGCAGCACCCAGGCTGCTAGAGACCTTCCCAGGACGTGGTTAAAAGAAAGGCGAGTGCTGGGAATTGGTGAAGACTCTTGGAAGAGAGAAGGAACAGTCTTGGCATGTCGACAGAACTGGCTGATAAACAGAACAGCAGAGTTTAAATACATATGTGTTAGTCACAGACTGGTAAGATGCTTAAAGAATGATACAACCGCTTCTTTTCCCTTGTTTGCAATTTCCCTTGAGTCTGTCCCAGCTATTTAAAGGTGGAGCTTGTTTTTCCTCCAGATATTTTCATGAAAAGATGACAAGCTTTGATAAGAAAGTTAAATACTAACTTGTTTTTCCGTGGTGTTGAAGAAGGGCTCATTGGTAGGCATCTCCACTTGTCACGGTGTCGCCCTCCACATATAGTAACTGCATTAAATACCAGCCAGTGGCGAGCGCCAAGCCTACATGCACACCCCCCAGCAAGTTAGAGGGGAAGGCAGGACTTTTTACAAGACCTTCCCAAGGAGTTTTGTAATCCTTATCCATGGCAATAGGACCTGCTGCCCTCTGCCACCAGCACCCTTCAAATATGCTGCATTTGGATGAAGTAAGCTCCTTCCAAGGTCACTGCTTTCTCCCTCAGCATCAAAACCGACGGACGCATGCAGCTGGCAGCGAAGGGTGCTTGGGGACGCAAGGATGTCCCCAGGAGCACCAGGCCAGGCAAAGCAGCCTGCAGGCATAAGGATGCATGGACCTGGGCCAGGAGGGTGTCTCATCCGTGCAGGAGCGTGCTGGGGAGTGAGACGTCTGAGAGGAAGGGGAAAGGTGTTGGAGGACACTTGCCTGAGCCACCTCAACTTCTCCTGTGGGAAGGGTGTTCAACCTTCGGGAGACAAAAATACAGGGACCATCTGCACTGTGCACAGCCGGCCCTGGCACCCAGTGTCTCCTATTCAGGGCCTTCTCCTCCAAGAAGCTGGTCCCTAGGCTTAAACGGAACGAGATATCCACCATGCCTGCAAGCATCCTGCTAAGAGAAGCGGTTTTGTGGTCCTGGAATGAATCCCCTCCATCAGTAGGATAATGTCCCCGCATGCAGTTTCCATGCAATTTCCCAGCCATCCCTGCCTGAGGCAGCATGAAATCAGTGTGTCCTCATTGGGAGGCAGGACTGGGGACTCTGACGGGACTGGGGCATGCAGGTGTCCTCTCCTTTCAGGTGCAGTTGAGTGAAGGAGGCTCCATCCATGCGCAGGGAAGGCGCTGGCGCTGGGGAAGGAGAGCACAAGGAGGGGCTGCCTCTGTCACCTGGTGCTCCATGTTTTGGAGCCACCTGGGCCCTGTGGTGAGGCCAGGTGGGAATCCAAGGAGAGCCCAGAACAGAAGCAAGTGGATTTTGTGGTGTGCTTTGAAAAGTAAAACCTCCCGCTATGGATATGGCAACCGCTAAGGAGCACTCGTCCACCAAACCGGCTGGTCCCACAGCACGCACGGCTCACCAGCGGTGGTCCTTCCCGCGGGGTAGCTCTTCCCAGCCAGGTTCCTCCCAGCAAAGGTACCCCGGGGGGGTTTAGGAGTGACCGAATGCCAAGGGGAACGATGGGGGTGTCTCCGGGGTGTATATTGTAGTGCTATATGCGTAGATACACGCTTTTTAAAGAAGATGTCACCCGTGGCAGAGGAAGAACTGCACAAATCCGGAGTAGCTCTCGCAAACCCCATCTCCTCATACAGCTCAGCTGTCAGAGAAACGCATCCTGCAGAGACAGAGGGAACCCGTCCCTCTGAGTCCCTATCCCCTGGCACAAACAGCTTTTCCTCTGCTAAAGAGAAATCCCAGGCACGATGCAAAGAGTTCAAGTGGCAGCAGCTCAGCTGTGTTCCCAGGTACATCATCCTTTGCTTAATGCCACTGCTTCAACTTTGCAGCATGTTTCTAACCTAGATTTCTCTCTCATTATGTCTTTGCCCACTACAGTAAAGAGCCACGAGCTATTAGGAATCATATCTTCATTTATCTATCCATGAATATTCATTTAACTTTGGCTCCCTTGATACAGGGACCTACAAGAAGGCCTTGTTGAGCACATCCGAAGAGAGGCACTGTCCCAGGCCCCACTCTTGAACTTGGGGTATACTTTTACTCACTAGCAATACAAAATGAAGATTAATTAGTTAATGCATCACCAAGATGTGAATTTGGCTCCCCGGTGCAGAGAAGTTAGGGCAAAGCTCACATCTATTTTGGGCTGTTTATAAACTGCTTCCTAGTTACCCAAGTTTGCCCTTTTCATCACTAAGAAGATGTGTTATTATGTAGTTACAATATTTCTAAATATACCCACTCCTCCCAATCTTTAGAAGGGAATGGGGGTGCCTGAAGCCAGTCCAAGAGCAGAGCAATGGCTGCAAGAACTGTGAGATGGGCAGAAACCGAACCTTTCCCTTTAAAATATCCTAATTTGCATTTTGGAGAAGTTCCTGCACATCCCAGCTAACAGACAATGTCCTGCCAGCAACTGCACGAAGAGGGGGCAAATGATGGAGGAAGGAGGAAAAATAGGTGGGGAGACCGGAGTGCAGCAGCTTGGCTCCACGTGCTGCCGGCCCCGCACGGCTGCTGCCCCGTCCCCGGTCCTGGCAGGCTGCGGGGAGCTGGAGCGGCCGTTGCACGGCAGGGGCTGCGACCCAGCCACCTCCCAGCTTTGCAAAATGAGCTTTAGCAACAACGATGCAGCCCGAGGTGCCGCTGCGGGGCTGCACTAGGAACTCCCTGGTATTTTCTATCCTCGGCGCCTTTGCACAAGGCAGCTACAGACCTATAAACTCTCAGTAGTTCAAGGACAAGAATCTAACCTCCTGTCCCTCCCTACTGAAGAGACATCACAGACACAAGACAAGATCTTCCAGATGTTCCGAGGGCCAGTCCCACTGGAAGGACCTCCCATTCGTTCCCTGCCCTCGTGCTGCGCTTCCCTCCCACGCTCACACCTCTGCTTCTCGCTCGCAAAGGCTTTGCTCGACGCGTTGAACCAGGGATGCTGGGCGCTGCGTGGGTTGGTGATGCACAATGTTGGGAGCTGTCAAGGGAGAGAGGCTGGACGGCCGCCGATGGGGTGATGCCTGCACTCGGCTGGGGGCATGCCATCCCCCGTGGCTGTGCAGCCACAACGCCTCTGTTGGCAGGCACAAGCGCTTCGCTGCCTGCTGCCCCCTGATACGAGAGAGGGATTTGTCATCACAGCTCTCAGCTCTCTCAGCAGCCGGGTGAGAGCTCGAAGCCACCTGGGATGCTCCGGGTGGCTCCGTGTTCTCACTCCGTCCTGCAGCAAAACAGAGCCCTGCGGCTTCCTCAGATGGAGGGAACCATCGGCTTCCTGGGCTGGTTTCTGCGATTGCTTCTGCAGCCTGATGATCCCGTCCCATCCCATCCCACCCCATCCCATCCCATCCCATCCCATCCTCGTGCCCCATGGTGCAACAACAGCCCTGCTCCACCACCGGCGTGGGCTGACCTGCCCGTGCTGCGAGCTGGCATTTTCTAGGTGCTAATCCCACGTCCTAACAATGCCAAGGAGGAAGGGGTGGAAGATATTTTTTCTTGGCCTCCAGGGATTGAAATAGAAGAAGGAAGACAGTTCTGCCATATCCCATTACTGCAATGCAATCTAACTGGGCCAGTTTCACTGACAAATTTGACTGGCAGCCAACTTGCTTTGTCTTCCATGGCCCAAAGCTACTGAGGTTCAAAGGAGAGCACAGTGAGTGCTTTTCTCAGGACCTCCGTCGCTGCCCTCCCCGCCAGCGGAGCTGTACACCCTCTCCCGGGGCGCCTCTCCTCCCCGTGCCATCCCTTGCCCCCACCCCGGGTCCTCTCCCGCAGCACAGACACACGCACACTCTCAGGCATCTTCCAAATAACACAGAGTTTAACCAATTTCCCAGCTCTTTTTTCCCGAGAAACACAAATTCCCTCCTTTCCTCCTGATCAGGGACTCTTCCCTATCCCAGTTCCCAGTCGACGCCCCATCTTCCCACGGTTAAAACCAAACCAGCATTACTAGTGATGCCAAATGCAAGAGTCCCCCCTGCCTGAAAAAGCAGCTTTTTCACTGCCAGCTCTCAGTGCTGGCTGCATGCCGGGATCACCTGCAAACCAGTGCAAACCCCTGCGGCGTCACTGGGGTAACTGGTCCCACAGAACAGCATTTCTCTTTCCAGGCAGGTTCGTCCTGCAGCACCTGCAGTTCCCCACCACCGGGAAATCTTCCACCGGTGGGAAAATGAACCCAGTGCTCTCGCCCGCACCAAACACCACATACGGAGGCGGAGGCTGCGTGTGCCTTGTCCTGCAGCCAGGGGAAAGCTCCCAGGCGGTGTGAGCCTCAGCTTGGTGCTTGGAGAGAGGTGGGGGGAACTGTTTAACCCCTTGTTCAGGTCTCCAAAATAAACCTTCATTTATTTCTCCTATAGCTGCAATTTTCATCTTTTTCTCCCTGTTTTCCCCCAGGCCCCGGTCAGCAGAGGACCCTCCTATAATAAACTCCATACACATCCATAAAGAGCTATTTCCAAGTGCTCGTGGCTAGTTACAGTGACCTGGAATAGATAAGGAATCAGAGCCAGAGCAATCTCTTAAGAGGGGTATCCACATAAGCCTCTGCTCTGCTTATGCTGCTGGTACTCCTCAGCCCTGGCCCGTCCCAGCAGATGCGAATCCAGCCTGGGACATGAAATCTGCCTGTGACTACACAGATAAATAGCTCAAGACTCTCCTTCTTTCACTTTCTGGCTCAGCCTGCCGTGAAAAACTAGGGAAACCAAATGCTTCCCAGCCTCCCACGCACGAAGCACATACCAAATATTCTTAGTGCAGAGGTTAATAAATGTTACAGAGAAGTGGGATTGGCTCCCACTAAGGCAAGGCACAAAAAGACGAGAGGGACTGGCACGAAGCGTTCTAGCTCAAAGCAAGCTATTAAAGGATTTGCCAGGTGAAAAGGAGGAGATAAATGTACACAAATCAAAATAAAAGAACGAATTTAACTGAACAATAAACACGAAACAAATGGCTCGGGGCAAAACCTGCTTCTCGGTGTGATTTCCACAAAGCACCTAACTTCTTTTATTCCACAAGAACCAGAGACTGCTTAAGCTTTTGCACAAGAAGAACTTAAGGGACTGAGAGTCTGAAGATCTCCAAAGGAAAAACAACACAGGAGGAAAAAGAAACGCAGCCCAAGGGATCGTTGTCACTGCACCAGCCCCTCCAGCCGCCTCCCGGAGTACCACCTCTGCTCTCAGCCCTGCCGAAGGACGCTGGGGCAGAGGCAGAGAGAAAATCCCTGGCACCAGCACAGGTTTTGGCTTTGCGAGTCACACCGGGATTTCATGAAGTACCCCGTTCCTTCCTGGAGTGCCTGGACCAGCTCCCTGCCTCGCTCCTCTGCTCTCTGCACGGCAGCTACCCCTCTTTAGCAAGCACAGCACGCCCTTGGGGTTCGCGTTTCCACCTCGTCCCCTAAAACAGCCCAGCGGAGTTCACAGGTATGCCCCTGCATCTCCCATAGAAACAGCTCAAGTGTGGGGAGATGTGACTTACGTCGATCGAGTGTTCCCTCTGAGTAAGTTTCCTGGTCTCCTTTTCGCAGTGATTGAGCATTGTGTCGCAGTTTTGCGGGCCAGGTGGGGAATTTTCTGTTTGGTTTTTCTGACTGAGCTCCAGATGGATGCTGCCATCTGGATCCACCACATCCAGCTCCTTTTCCAGCTCTTCCATCTCCTCTGGAGACAGAGTAGACAACAAACTGTCAATATCTGGATCTTCACTAACTTGTCGCCGATATTTGGCCACTTTGGACATCTTGGCTCGCTGGCGAGACACGGTTGCGGTTGTGTGTGGTACCCAAGGAAGGAGAAAAAACCAAGAAGCCGAAGCTCCAACACTGTTTCCCCCAGCAGCAGCAGGTGCTGAAGTGTTAAATCTCAGCAGCTCTCAACCGCTGCAGCCCGGGATATAGTAGTTATGAAGAGGGGACACCCCTCGGTCCAAGGGTTGGCCAATAACAGGATCCAGACGCGATTTCGGGTGCTGGGAAGCCAATGGAGCCCAGCGGGAGGCGGGGAATGGTGCTATCAGAGGAGCCTGAAACCCGAGGACATTCCAGGGAACCATGCAGAGCTGCATGACCAAATTTAGTCCGGAGCATTTAGCCTTTTAAAGGCAATGGGCCAACCTAGTGCGAAAACACGCAAAAATGCACAGGCTGGCAGGCTGGGGATCTGGGGGTGGGGGAGGCAGATCCCTCACATGTGCCCATCGGTGCCGGAGGGTGAATAAAAAGGTCAGCGTGGCTCCGAAGATACGGGGCGTCTCCTCCGTTACAGGAGGGGAGAGTTTCTTCGCTGTGACGGTGACAGCTCTTGCCTGAAACGGGCAGTAAAGCACCCATCCCAGAGAAAGTTTTCATCTTTATCCCGCTGCTCTCCTCTGCAGTTTTTCCTTTCCCCTTCGGGAAAGAGGTGCTGGGGGGTTATGTTGCTGGTGGAGACTGGTTTCTTTATGAAGGATGTGCAAAGTCCAGCACCCTTGAAGTGGGGAGGAAGCAGGCAGGGGGTGCCAGCCCAGCCCGTGCCTGCTCCTCGCTCTGCAGAGTCTGACCCCAGCGCCATCCCTGCATCACTTTATCAGAGCTTCTGCTGTTCCCCTGTTCTCTGCAGGGGTGTTTCTGCAGCTGCTCTTCATCACAACACTCCCATTTCCCCTCACCAAGCCCCAGAGACATCCCTCCTTCTGCACAGACTAAATTCCTGAGTCTCTCCTGCTCCTGGTTCAGGCAGCGCCCTAAGCCAGGCTTTGGCTGGAGGCACCTACTTTCCATCAGCCTAATCCATAAAGAAGCTTACTGGCACCTGCGAATTCTCCCAGAGGGACAGAAGCAGATAGGCTCTTCTCTCCAAGTTTCAAGGCAGCTTTACCCCGTGCACAGCATTTTGCACCCATTCGTTATGCTGCCAACCTCATCCTTTTTTCTTCATCCTTTATCATCCTCCCAGTATTTACTGCCTGCTCTTAGGCCTCTCTCTTTGCTAGTCCAAACAAGCAGCTCTTTGGTTGTCCTCTGTAAAATAAGCTCTTGTAAGATTTTCCTCGTCAGGCTAATTACCTTCTCTGCCCGTGTCCCTGGCTCAGATCCGTCCCAAACACAGGCACAGGGTGCTCCAGGTGAGTCTCCCAACGCCTCATACAAACTAGACATTCCCCATCTTGACGGGAAATGCACATTCCTGTTGCATTCTAGGATTTCATTTATCTCCAGCATCACAGCTCCTGCTCATAGCCTTCCTATGATTCACCAGGACGACTGAGATTTTTTCCAGATTGTAGAAGAAACCGTTGGTTTTAGTTTCCAAGTGCATAACCTTAAACATTGCCATGCTGAATTTCATCCCATTTCATTCCACCACTTCTGTCTCCCTGATATCATGACCCTCGGCTTGGTGCTCACTTGCACTGAGGACTATGAGGGACACAGCCACCCCCTTCACCTTCTGGGCTCAGCCCAGTCAGACTCTTCCCCTTCCCTCACCCCAGAACTGCCCTGGCTGCAACAGCACTGAACGCAACAGGAGCCAGAGAGAATTCAGCGTATCTGTGTCTATTTGGTGCCCTCTTCGCCCGCAGAAGCCAAAGGAGTGTCTTGCTTGCTCCATCTCCAGCC
>VZTV01008255.1:0-11321 GCA_013400875.1 Anhinga rufa
GGCCCGCCGCCGCCGCCGGCACCGCGTTTGTGAGCTGAACGTTCAAATCGGTGACACAAAGCGAAACAAACTCGTTCCGTAAGTAAGTTATACGAATCCCACCAAAAAAGTGATTACCAGCAGCACGCTTAACGGTCTTCCCTGCCTTGCTCTGGAAACTAAATAAGCGCCTTAAAAGTATAAAGAGATTAAAACGTAAACCCGGTGCAAAGACGCTCCGCGTTACAGGAATTTTCAGCGAGTCATTTGACGAGATAACTTTTTACCGTCATTGGTTGTAGCAGGTTGGAGAAGGAAAAAGAAAGTCATGTGCTGCGGAGCAGGGGCACCCCCCCTCCTCCCGCCGCTCCTTTTCGGGGGCGTCCGCTGCACCCGCTCTCATACCTCTTCTGTGGGAAGGAGGCAGGGCGCCTTCCGAGGATCCCACACGGTTTTTCCTCTGCTCTCTCTTAGCACGCAGCCGGCGAGGCGGGAGCTGGACCCCGACGACGCACGCGGATGTCAAAGGCTCCTCTCGCTCCTTGGGTCGTTGGCTCCGTGGGTCCCGGCGTCCCCGCCGTCGGCGCTGCGGCCCCCGAGGGCCGCTACGGCCCCAAAAACGTTTTGGGCTTCTCCGGAGGAAGCCTGAAACCGTTCCACATCATGTCATTCATGTCTGGCCTACTCAACCTCTCTTGGGTCTCGGGGGAAAGCACCTTTTTGGGAGAAGGGACGGCCTGCGGATGGAGTGGCGTCACCGCCTCCCGCGCAGCCGGGCCCGCGCAGTCACGCAGAGAGGGGCCAGCCGCCGGGGAGGTGACGCCGTCCCTTGCTTTCAACTGAAAAACGTGTTGAAAAGCTGATAGCACGTGACGGTGCGGTATAATACGTTCCCTGTTCTTCACCGTGGTCTTCCATAAAGTTAAAAATAGCAAGTGGAAATAGCGTTTAAAAAAAAACAACACCAAACAAAAACCAACAAACAAAAAACTGAAGCAGCGCATGCCCCGAGTATCACCAGATTTGCTCGGTCTAGGATCGTTCTATTTTTAACACGCATTTCTCTACTTTGTGAAGAAAAAAACACCCAAACCAAACCAACAACTACACCGAGGTATCCTCCCAAGTTACTAAATGTAATCAGTTTCAGTTTTCTCTTGCAGTCTGTTGACAGAGCAGAGAGTAAACAGCCTAGAAACACCCACAAGTCTGTTTTCTGCATCTATCATTTAGCTGCGCCCCTGATCTGGCAGGCCAGCACCCTGGCGTAGCGTAAACTCGCCTGGAACTCCCCTTGCTTTCAAAGATTTAAGTTCTCCAAGGTTTAGGGGCAGGAGAAACTCATTCTGAGACCGACTACCAGCAGCCTCACTGCTCCCCCTAGAAACTTGTTTCAGTTTCTTGTTGAGCAGAAATCGGATTGCAAAGCTTCCGAGCATGAAAAGCGTTTAAAGAATATCGTGGTGACAGCGCAAGGCAATCAAAGAAACGCAGCATTTCTTTAAAAAAAGAAGCATACCAGCATGGCACCAGCAAGGAGGGGGGACACTTGTCGGTACTTAGTTAAATGTTTGTTCCAAGGCAAAAAACCCGCCCCGGTCTCTAGCGCACGCCTCCTGCCGAAGGCACAGAACCAGCTCCCCGGGTCCCGTAAATCATCCTCAGGCCGTGGCCTACGAAAGCAGATGGCTTACGACTCGGGTAAGAGAACTGTGAAGGGAGTCTCCCAGCGTTTTCCAACACTAGCAGAAACAGAATCCGCAAACGGCACTTTCAGAGAACGGGGAGGACTGCGGCCGCTCTCCAACCCCTCAGCAACAACAGGAAAGGGGGAGCAAGGAAAAGTGCCGGAGGGGTTTCACCACTCTGAGGTGGGACGCTGCCCCGGCGCGGCACCTCTTCACACACAGGTACACCCGATGGTGGTACCGGACACGGACAAAATACATCATTGCGCGGCTGCTACGGACGAAAAAGTTCTGAAACCTTAACTCGTGCTTCAGCCGGTCCCTAAAGAGAAGGTCATAACTCCCCAAGTGATCAACAAGCACTTTGCAGCTCCGTAGGAGAGTGAGGAAACAGCAACGTGGCAGTCTTCATGATTAACCTTATTGGTAACAGCTTATTAAAATATCCAAGAGATGACAGGGATGAAAATTCACTCGTAGCCACCCAGCCCTTTGTACGCTATTGGGACGAAGCAATCCATCTGATGCAGGCAGCCATTTGGCTCGCAGATTAGAAAGAATTTGCATTAACGCCTGAGAATTTCAACAGCAGTTGCGGAGCAAGGGTATGCGCACCGACAAAACCCAAACAAATTGCCACACTTCGCCTAGCCAGGGAAACTTTCAAGGTGGGGATAGTTTGTACGAAGCTGAGCAAGTCACTGTGTACGACAGGCATAATTACGCAGAGATAAGTGAATGCGCTCCGCAAGAAGCACAGCACAGAGATTGCCGAGCAGCATTTACATCTGTTTTAAAACAGCAGTATTACAAAATGCAAATGATTTAGTACCACATGAAAACACAAAGGAAGGTTATTTATTCAGCAGACATCGAAGAACCAGCATCTGTTTTAAAAGCCAGGTATAGCGAAATGTGATCTTAAGGTCTAGCCGCTGTCCCTTCCGAAGGCAGCTGACAGCATCTCACGATGCCGAGTCCCCAGGCGAGCCGTGCGCGGGCAGCCCGTCAGGCCGCAAGGCCCCAGCAGCCTGTGCCTCCTTTCTGAGAACCCCGTCCAGGTGTTTGGCTTGTTGGAGAGCTGCTAACGCCGAGGACTGTGCATGGCGGCTCAGAGCAACCCACCCCGGCCACAAAAAACTCCGTTGGGTTCCTCCGCCTCCCCACCCGCTCAGCACTGCGGCAGTCCAAGCCCTGCCTCGGTCCCGACAGACAGTACTTGTGCTTCTGCCAGACCCTCCCGCTGGCTTCTTCCAGAAGGCTTTTCTTGCTCTGATGAAGGAACTCACAGCTCCCCAGGAAATTCTGTACCGGTGTACCCAAACCTCAACACCTTCTCATCTCACAGCCTTTCTTTTGCTTCTCTTTGTGCAAGGAGGGACATGAAGCTGCACCAGGAGCCCAAACCTGTGCTTGGAGTAGCTGCCTTTCAGGCACTTCAGGCTTGGGCTTTGGGGTGCCAGTCCGTGGCCTCAAACAAGCTAAGGCATTAAGTTTTCTCCCCCAGCTGGTGGGAAGTGGCTCCGAAATCACACCACCCTGACACACACTCACGTTTTATTCATCTCTGAACATTGTTTCAGCCAAATGAAGCGAAAAAAACGATAAATGGTTTCTTTTTCTTTCACAAGTGAAAGTTTTACTCAAAGTTTCTCAAAAATTAGGCACCAATGGAAGCACACCAGACTGAGAGGGTAAAGTGGCCAAAAGGGGTGCAGACGGTAACCATGTGCCATATGCCAATACTCCTTTTTTAGAAGAAATTGTTCACCACCGTACAGCGTGCTGAAATACTGAGAGTACCAGTACCAGGAAGCAGTAGGCTCGTATCAGAAAGAACAAACTTCATGATTTCAGCTGAAAAGCTAAAAGCGTTAGAAATACAAGCGCCACAAGGAGCCACCCTGTGGCACCAGCAAGCTAAGGGAGCAGAGGACAAGCCAGGGTAGGCAGTTGTGTGGGCTGACTTTTTTCTTCTTTTTTTTTTTNTTGAAACTCAAGCCAGCCGGAGTGACAAAAGCTGGAACTGGCCCAAACAGGCACTTTTGTGGCAGGGAACTCCTTAACTGAGGAACTGAACCAGAAAAGCAGAGGGGCAGCAAGCTCCGGCAGCTTGTGTCCGCATGCCATTCACCTGCCAGGCCTTACCGGGGCAAAGCTCGCTGAGGAACGTCGGCGTTCCCTGCTGCCTCACCTTCAGGAATCCACCAACGACAAGGAGAATTAATACTACTCCCAAAATTAATTATTTTCTGTGAAGGTTTTGTGATAAGAGTAACGTCTCTCAGAATAGGGAGAACAACATACAGCTCTCTCACGGCTTACTTAAGGACGTAACCCAAGACTTTAAGGGGGGAATAGGTGGAAACGCCACCTGACACAGCACAGCGTGACTCGTCGCTGTGGGCTGCGTGGGTGCACGCACAGTTGTGGGCAGCTGCCCCGAACCTGCCCGCGCTCTCCCCCTCACGTCTCTCAGAAACGCAGCTCGGGTGCTGCCACTTACCCGTGACAACCGGAGAGCCGGACGGCAGCACCCACCGGAGTGCCAGTGGCGCAGAGGTGATACACGGCTCGCTCTCCTTCCCAAACAGCCTCACCGCTTAGCGTACCGAAGCAAGAGGCAGGATCGCTTAGCCTTCCATCTAAATTCTGATCTAATGGGCCAGTGCCCGACTGCTCGCCTCAGCACCCCCGTTCCCATCACGACTGGAGACAAGACTCTCGGTCAGACAGGCCACCTTTAATCAGGAATGGTAGCGAGCTCTTATAAAAATGGAGCAACACCGGGGAACTGACCTACTCCTGAGGACGTCTGCGCTTGGACCGTGACATGAACCAACAGTTTCTTGGTGGGTTTTGTTTTCACCGTGCAGAAGCAGCATTAAGGCCCCCCATTTCCATCTTTAACAGCTCAGCAGAACACGCCTCTTCTTATATGGAGAGACGCAGCTATCACGGCACTGACAATTGCTGACCTTTGTCCTTAACAAATGGAAGGCATCATATCTAAGAGTGAAGTCACACACCCGACGAAACTATCAGCTGACATAAAAATACAGCAACTCATCTGCTTAGCAACACAAGCTGCCACCAACATCACTTCCTTCTTACATACAGAGTTCAGTTCACGGGCTCCACCCTGACTCAGAGCCGCCTGTAAAATTGGATCTGACTCGCCGAGAGGTCACGTCTCCTCGCCGTGAGCAGGACTTTCCACAGCAGCTATATTTCACGGGAACTTCCCAACGCGCAGCCTGGGGGAGGCAGGGAGGGAGGGAGGGAAGGAAACGTCGCTGCAGTCACAGAGTTCACCTGCCGAGGAGGCGAGGCGCTGACTTTCACATTTCCATTCAGCTTTCCTTCAAGACAGATTTTGCAGAGCAGGTACTGAATAACTTGTTCCTTCTCTGGACTGGCGAGCAAGAGTGATCTGTCATGATTATTTCCTGGGTTCGCACACGCAAGGAGCACCCAGGTGCGACATTCTCGGGTACGGTCAGAAATACCTACGCGTGTAGTCCTTACTTGTTTTAAAATGGGAGGCAATTTAAAACCCACAGCCAAACACATGTTTATAATATCCTTGAAAAACACTTATAAACTTGTTATTTTTGCTACTTAGGTTCGTCAGGAAAAAAATGCGTTTAAAATTGTTTCTTTAAACTGTTACACTACAAATGCAGTAAGGAACACCTTAAATGTCTTAAGTTTTATGACTTTTCCATGTATTTTTTGGTAAATGCTTCATAAAATTTCAAGTCAACAACAGTTAAACCCCCGCCCCCATTTACTTATATAGTTAAGTTAGATGTGGTTTCTCTCCGATCCTTTTTCCATTCTGAAAGAGGATCAACTAATAGGATGATACCGTTTTCTCATTAAACTGAGGTCCACTCCCCTCCCTGCTTGGTAAACTTCTAGGAAGAGGACTGGGAGGGATCTGAAGAGACCATCTGGTCCCCCCCGGCCGCACAAAGACAGGATAAAGTAGCCCCAGACAATCCCCAACAGATGTTCGTCTAACCTGTGCTTAGAAACCCTCCGTGAAGCAGACACCCCGACTTCCTAAGTAGCTTGTTCTGGTATTTCACTGTAGCGATTTAAAAGTTATTGTTGCATCCCCCCCCACTCCCTAATATCCAGTTTAAATCATCCTTCCACCCTCCTGAGTCCAAGACATCTTCCTTCTGTACAGATCTGATTTATCCCACCTTTTCCCCCAGCATTCAAAAACAGTTGATCAAACCTCTTCTAACCTTTTACACATTGGAAAATTTATCCGATTCCCTCTAAGTATTATTTTTCAGGCTTAGCATCCTCCCTTCCTTCACCATTTCCTTTTATATTCTACATCTCTTTTTTCTTGCCCTGTCCTGTACTTTATTTTTCAGCACAGAACATGAAACCAAAGGCGATGCTGCAGTTGAGGCACTTACCGGCACTTAGTGGACTCATCTTTACATCTTTCTCTATGACTTACATATGCCACCTATTGATAAATCCTAAGAGAGCACTGCATTTTGCAAAAGCATTGCATTGTCCCTTGCTGTTTTGTTAGTGATTCTCTACAAACCCCCGATAACCACCTACCGTGATTTCTGCAAGAAATTGAAGATTGTTTTAACTGAATTTCACTTCTGCATTTATTAAGTTCATTTTGATTTCTGAGCTGATCATCCATAGCAGTCACCATCCTCCCAGCTTGGTGTAATTGAGACATTTCATATTCTGCATATGTCTGCATTACATCAATCCATATTCTTCTTTGTGTTTTCTTACACCGCGTTTACCACAGTAGTATCTCGGTGCCTTACAGCAGAGTAATTGGTGACATCTCTTGAGCCTCTCTTCCTCTCCGTCTTGTCCTTCCTCTCTCCAGAAGGGCAAGCGTGGAAAATGTAGTTTCAGAAGGATACAGGGACATCCATAAAACCACTTTACCTGTATACAGAGGAGAAAAAGTAAAATAAATTGTTCCTTTCACTATTTCAGACCCACCCCTGAGAAAACAGTCTCACATATAATCAAGTTTAAAGATTATCAGAGTTCTGCCAGGACAGAGTAGCAAAGTTGTCTGCTGTGCTCTCCATTCCATTGCACAAAACACTTGAAGAGAAGGGCTAAAACTGAGTATGAATCAATACTCTATGGAAACGGGATAATATGGAGGAAAGGGATAATGTGCTCACACTGTAGCCTGCATTGGTACTGTACTGTGGGTACCGGGTTGTTCAAAAAGTACATTCAGCAAACACGTAAGGACTTATCTTCACAGTTTCTCACAATCCAGCCAAACATGTCTCCCTTGCGCAGCACTCCACTCCAAGAAAAAACTCAACTGCCTGCCTAAAAAGAGTTTGACCATCTAAGCATTTAAAACAACACACTGTTAATTGAACCTTACAAATATTAAATATAAACTGAATTTAACAAAATGTACTCTGATAATACCGGCTTACAGATAAAGCAACACCTCACTTCATCCACACGTTTCACAGAAGAAACGTTAGATCCGATTCCACGAGATGCTGCATACTTGTCATTCGCGCTGACGTGATTTGGAAGTAGAGGTGTTCAATACCGCTGAGTGCCAGTCGTGAAGGAATACATCTAGAGCCACAGGTCATTGTTAAAAGCACCACCACCACCAGCAGACACCTAATTTTGTGCCCCTCCATTCTACACCTTTCCTGTTTCTGTCTTGCGTAAGTATCTAAAATTTGCCTTATCCTTGAAGGGGAATGCCTCGGTTCTGCAGTGCTGAGGCAGCTCCCCATGAAACCTGCCAGAAACTCACCTTTCTGATGCACAAGTTTGTTAATACTTTGGGTATCACAAGCAACTTAACACAATCATTATATTTACTTGTACATTCTTGGCAGATGAACAGGACCTGCTTATTTCAGTTAAGGCAGGGAGAGCTCATGTCTTCACCCTGTGGTGGCAGAGGAGGGAGGGGATGTGTGCTGCGCCTGTAACGCCACAGGTCACACTTGGCAGGCCGCACACCAAGAACGGCTGCACTGAACGGCACAACTTTTAAGCAATGGACCAACTCTTCTCTCTTAAAAAACACAAGCCGGAACGTGCTGTTTTTTTCACGCTGAGAGCACAGACCACTGCTGTCAAGACCACAGATCAAGTGGTATCACAGGTATCACTGCTTCTAAACTGGCAGGATTTTCCTTCACCCTTTACCTCTACAACTTAACAGAAAAGAAGTAAAACAGTTGCTAGACAATAAAGACAGCAGATACAGTAGCACCGATATTTATTGTTTAATCTTTGGTGTAGTAGGTTACCAACCTGACTTTTGGGTCAGAACACTGCGTATGCTGTCAGGTTTTTGTATTTAATAAATAATCTATGGCACACCAGGGCCACCTTGCATTCTGGAGGGAAATAAGGAAGGCTGGCAAGGGAGCTAAAAAGCCTGAACAAGGTGGCAGCCTTATTCATGCCAACTTCTTAGAAGCCAAGTTTCATGACATATAGAAGCTTAAATTTTCAAGTTACATTTGCTGTTGTATGACTACCGTAAGTTGATGGGCTACATTATATACAAGGAAGCTCCCCAAAACATTTACATGTCAATGAATCAGCGTAAGTAAAAGGCAGATATCTTAATATCTTGGCCAAGTGACCACAACCCTCCTACGTTTGTAGCTTAGTCTGAGAGGCAGGCAGTTCCCAGGGCCAGGATGAAAGGGAATTGCAGCAGGATGGAGGGGGGAGCAGGAAAAGGCCCACTTCCACCTGGAGCTGCTTTTTATAAGCCTCCTCGCTACCAAACAGGCAATCCCAGTGCTTACAAGGATTGCCCCGTGGGAGCCTTGCCGACACAGGCACAAATACATGGTTTATTCTTGATCCTGAAAAAAAGGAAAAAAACTCAAAAGGAGAGCCTTCAGAGGAATAACGAGAGGGATCATCTGTTCAGTTCAACGCGCTGGAAAGACGTTTTTCTGTCACAACTCTTCACAGAGGTTTAAGGCTAGCAAGCCACAGATTCCCAAATACGGGAGCAGCAGCAGTTACTGCAATCAAAGGATCAGTGTACCTGGGCCTCGGATTTTTGTCAAGCAGGAAATATAATTATACTCGGAAGTTCTCCAGCGCCAAAGACAGCAGCACATCTAATGCTTTATGCTGTCCTAGGTCTTTTTTACATATTTATACAAAGGCACAATGGTATCAGAAGGGCTATCATCAAAGCCACTAAGTCCTTAAACTTTCCTACCAATCCCCAGAAACAATCTACTGAAAAACAAAGATACCACACACACAAAAGTACTGAAAAAATTACAGGTGATACACATTTTTAAACCCTCGCTGTTCTTTCCCCTAGTCTAAATGCCCCCAAATCCCCATAGCTTAAATTGCTGTAAGAATTTTAAGCCTATCATTCACCTCAAATCGTAAGTTTTACTACACATTTTTCACCATTTAAAAACGAAAACCCAGATTCAGCTTTTAGCAGAAGTGAGACTATTGCTTCACCATGATTAGATATAAGCAAAGGAAAACAAACAAACGAACTTGGGGCCTAACATTGTCGACATTTGTTCCATACACAGCGCTTTACTCAGTACTCCTCAGCACTAGCACACGTGGTAGTTTTTGCAAGATCATGGCCTTGTTTTAATATAACACAATCAAGATAATTTTTACAAGGTCAGAAAGTTGGAATAAGAGGAAACAAAACCCGGGCCAGTTGTGTCTGGAATCAATTAGGCTTATGTGCTTTTCAGATGCTGCTTGTCTTTCTATTAAATGGATTTCAGTGTATACATACCATTAGTGTGTACCTAAAGGTACGCATTGCATACAATGCATTTCTCCATTTATTTAAACCCACCTAAACAAGGGACACCAGGAGGTCAGAAAAAAAGGAGAAGAGGTGTTCATCTGTGAGCGTTGAAACGGTTTCGCTTTGAGTTTGCATTTAGTTATCTGCCTCCTCAATGACAAACTCCTCAGAAGGGCCAAACGTCCAGGCGTGCCTGGGGTGTGCTCCACCTGCCCAAAAAGCAAAATAAAACTGAAGGAGTTGTCCAGGCAAATACCGACTATGTCCATGGTCAGCTTTTAAGCACGTCCCTGGGTGTTAAGATTTAGAGCAATGAGAAAAGGATATTTTATCTTTGTAAGCTGAAACTTTACTGTCTAAGCATCATATTTAGTAAGGAATCATCCACAGAAGACCTTAATTAACAAAAAGTTGACTTTATGGGGAATTCCCATTTTCCCTATGTTGTTTTTTTCTCTAGATGAGGCCAGTCTAGTTCATACTAAAATTAAAGCCAGTATCAGTACAGAAGACATGTGCAGGGTTATACAACCCAGAGAGATTGTTGCTGCATTCACAAGTAAAACAGGTGACAGTAAGAATGTTCACTTGTTGCTAATGCTGTGACGAAATTTACAGGCATCAAAGTTCAATTGTCTAACCAATTAAAGATCAAAATATTTACCTTCACTGCTTCTTTTCTCACCGTCATTTTGGCAAGTACAAAAATAAAGTGAAAGAAAGTGTTCTTCCTCCACTGTGGTAGCTTTTTAATGTAAGAAGTTGAAATTATTTTGGGGATAGCGTTCTAAATAGTAAAATACAGTGAAAGAAGTTAAACCCGTCAAATTTCCTATTATTTTTCTGAGCAGAATAGCTACATTGTGTCTTTACTGTAAATAGCCAGTCGCAGAGCTGGCTAGGTACCACACCAGCCAGGTCAGCAAGGCTTCAGCTGGAGCTGCGTCAGAGGAGGGACTCTGGGACGGGCTCCAGGCGGATTCTGCGGGGGAAGGAAGGGGGGAGCGCCAGGCTGGGCTGCCCTTGCAGTGACCACAAGAAACCCTGCCCCAGGTTGAAGGGAATAGTTTTACTGCTGAAGTCACCCCTCACGCAGCCCTCCCACGTCTCCTTGTGCTCGCACAGCGGCGTGGCTCCGTGCTGGCGTAGCAAGGGGAGAACGCTCACCGCCAGCGAGGCTGCGTGCAGAAAGCATTCGCTGGAACAGGCTAATACGACAGCAAGGAACGTCCCCCGGGATGGTGTGAAGAAGCGGCCTGGCTGCAGCGTGCCACCAGCTGCCATGGCTGTTGTAACGCCAGGGGATCGGATGCCGCGCACAAAGCGCTGACCCGACTTTGCGCCCCTTCCTCTCAGTTTGGGGAGGACGCCTCATGCCTGCCAGCGCTTGGGCTCCGGGAGGAAATATCACCTTTTAAGGCTCAACCTTTGCTGGCCTGGGCTTTGGGCGCGCTCCGTCCCAGCGCCCTCGGGAGCGCAAGCCACGCGACGCCTCCTGGCCGCCGCGCTTTGGCCAGGCCCGACGCCTCGGGACGTTCTCTCAAGCTACCGCTCCCTCTGCCACAGAAACTGCCCCGGGATGCCCGGCCAGGCTTGTGCGGGCGCCGCGGGCACAGGCCCACGGAGCGGCTCGGGGGCATCCGGGCACAGACCGGGAAAGGGCCTCAGGCCACCGAGGAGGGCCACTGGCCGAGGGCCACCGCCAGCCAGCCACCTTGGGTCACCCACTCACAGGGCTGCGGCGGCGTCCCCAGGTGGCCTGTGCTGCTTGGAGCAGCCCCTCAGGGCCTGGGGAGGGAGATGGCGGCCCTGGGGGGCATGGATGGATGGATGGAGGGAGG
>VZTV01008258.1:0-22044 GCA_013400875.1 Anhinga rufa
TTCTGTGATTCTGTATATAATACAAAAAATTACCAGAGTTAAAAATAATAGTAAAGGAAATAAGTTTTCCAGAAAAAGAAACTTGATTGGGAAGCATCTGAGCTCACTTGAATAATATGTATTTTAATGCATCAAATTTGAGGCTATATTCTAGATACTAAGGATGTTACTTACACATTGGGGAATATGTTCTGGACATCACTAACTCGGAAAGGGAATTAGCCTGATCATGGTGGATGATGAACTGGACATGAATTTATAATGTACTGCAATGCTAGGACAGCTGATATCAATCTCTGAGTCTAGGAAGTAACTGAATCAAAGTCTCTAAGTACCTACATGGGAAAGTTATTTCTGAGAATATATGGGTCACTAATCCTGCAAACAAAGGCATAAAGATGTCCAGGGACTGTCAGCTAAAACTAAAAAAAATTTAGAATAAAATAAGGTATAAACAATGTACTGGGAATAAAATCTACACACCTTGCAAGTGTAAAAGGAGCTGTCTTCTATCTGACCTCAAGTCTGGAAGTCACACCAAGCTTAGCAGTCTATCCAATGCTGTTGCTCAGCAAAATTTAGGGCTCATGCAGCAAACACTGAGGTGTTTTTGTGAAAATGCAGATTAATGAGAGAAAATGTTATGGCAGAAATACTATGATGTATCTTCAAATACACCAAAGTAATACTTTATAATAAAGATGAGTTATTATTAGTTAGGATGAGATGGTTATTAATCATAACTCTATTGAAAGACAATAATGATTTACTCTTTGTTCATTTCAATTATATAGGCATATATATAGCTATACCTGAAAATGTTAGAAGGGCATACTTTAATTTCATCATGGTCCAATCTGACTAACAGCTTGTGCCACCATCTGGCTGTACCCCCCCCACCCAGTAACAGAGACTGGGGGAAGTATTTTAGTAGACTTTGAAGTCGTTATGGAAGCAGAGGACCTGAGGTGGGACTGATGTGTTGGAGCTGTGCTGTTGTCCAGAGTTCAATGCTGAGACAGCTGGGGCAAGTGCCATCTTACCCTAGCATGGGCTGTGATGACTTACTGGCTTGGTGACTCTATGTGTGTCTGTCTGTGTGTTTGAGTCTGGGCAACCCTTTTCTGACACAGCTCATCCCTTCCTTGGACCACTTAAAAAGTGAATTTAGCCTGGTGTTGCCTGGTGTTTCTTCCTGTGACAATAACAGCTGAGAAAGCACAAAAAATATTATATAGAGATGTACACATTGCATCAGATCACACATACAGAAGTAACATCACAACGTTCATCAGCTGGGGACACAAAATACTTCACAACTCTCCAAGTTCCTTCTTCCACATGGTGTGAAACCCAAGGCACTGGTCATGGGATGGAGCAGCAGCAACCAGCAGGTCACATAGCAGAGCAGGGACAGGTCATGGACTCCCAATGCAGCTAAACCTGTCCTCTGTCATCAGGGAACAGTAGAAGCCTATGTCACCACCATGAAAATAAAGTAATACAGCCCTAGCTTCAGGGCACTGTAAGGTTGGAGCCATCTGCACAAGTCATGCCTCAGCATAATATTTGCAGCAGTCCCTGAAAAAGTAAGATGCTGCCACCATGTTGCTGTGATTTTCAGTCATTCTCTAGCCTGTGCTAGAGAAAGTACAGTGCCATCAGTTATCCCTGGTTTCCTTGCTCATCACAACATTCAGCAAAATTTAGCAGGCTGCCCTTCACTTGCTTTTCTACATTAGCAAGTCTGTACCCCGAGCAGTAGGACAACTGAGGCTGGTGCCTGCATTTGTGGTGTCAGTGCTTTCCAAAGTGCTTACAGACCCTTTCCATTTTCCCTGCCTCAGTCTCTTATCAGCAGTACCCCTGCTTATTTTTCTTTGAAACCTCTTCTCTCCATAATATCAATCTGTCTGGTTTGCTAATAGTGAAGAAGCCACTGAGGAAAGGAAAACTTTAGGACCCATGCACAAAGAATCAACATGATCACATAAATATCTGAGAGAAAACAAACTGAATATGGCTTTCTCCCCTGAAAAAAGAATAAATGGATTTATTCACCACTGATTTCAAGTTCTCACAATTGATTATTTAGCATCTGAAATAAAACTGATGAAAACCTCAAAAGGAGTGTTTTGCATTATTTTTGTCTCTAAGTGCATGACTATGACTGTAACTTAAGCAATTCGTTTGTACAACCTGTGAAAACACACACACACACACTCACTCACTCACTCACTCACTCTCTTAGCTACCTGTCCCAACCCCTAAACTTACTTGGTTAGGGAAGTCTGAATACTTTTCTTGGAAGGACATCTTCACATATTTCCTTTGCAAGTTGGTCAATAAAATGACCTTTTGGTGATAAAAATAATCATTCATCTTTGAACCCATCGGGAGAAAAGGCCACTGGCAGCATTCTGAAAAGCTGATACTTTCCTTCTCAGCAATGTTTGTTTTTCTTGTTGACAATTTTGGCTTAAATCTTAGAAAATTTTATTTTTCTATATGTCTTAATGCTCATGTCATTTCCAAAGGCTTGTTGATCCATGAACTGACTATCTGTGTCCAAAACTGTCATGCTGGTCTAATCTATGATATGGTTGCTAGTGAACACATTCTACTGTGAAAGGCTGGGAGTGGGTCATGAAATCAGTAACTTCCTCAAATAAATACAATACTTCACAACTGTGAGAAGCATTATGAATGACGCTATAACAGATAAGGTGGAAGAATATTGAAACAACAAAATGCGTGCATGGCACCTGTGCACTTACTAAACCAAAATGGGAATACAGCTTTGACATGGTGGGAGGTTGTGTTCAAAGCCTGGAAACAATTGCCTTTTGGAATTACAAAAACATGTTAAAGGGCTGCTTATATTTATGGCTGGTAATGTTTAGTCATTACAACAGTGAATACTGATGAAAAGGAGTTGCAAGCACTTGCATGTATAGGAATTTTGTTGCAAGTTACAAGTCAGGATTCAAAACTCTTGGAAGTCAGTTAACAGACTCCAGCTCATCACTCATCAAAAGGAACTGGACTGATGTTTTAGTACGAGTAGGTAGTATATGTAGTATGAGGACCACAGGCCTATAGAGCCGATGATACAAAAATTGGCATGCAGGTAGATTTTCAATGGCATGAAAATATCTGGGCCAGGGCCAGGGCCAGGGCCAGGATCCAGAGAGTGTTGAGAGAGATCCCATGGCTATGACTTTCAGCAACCAGTTTTCTTTGAGTTCCCCATTCAATAGGAGCCTTGAGTCTCACACCTCTGTGGAGATATTATGCCCACAGACTGGTAGAACAGAAAGGTGAAATACAATTAAACTCTGTATAATGTTTTTATCATTAAAAATGATGACATTAATTTAAAGATAAAAAAATCCCAATATGCAATCTATTCCTAATGAAGAAAAGATTCTGGTCTGGAAAACAGTATCTCACAAAGGTCTTGAGGAGAATTAATTCAACAGAAGCTTTCAAGATACCACTGTTTCAAAAATAGCTGAAGTGATCCTGGGTTAAAATTTAATAGAACAGTGACTAGCAGAAGTGAAATTACTTTCTATCTACACTCAGCACATCCACTATTTAAGAAACACTGAAAAAATTAGAGAAGTGCAAAAAGAGTCACAAATATCAATTGAGGGCTAAAGAAAATACTTTGTGAGTATTAAAAATTCCAGTTTATTTAATTAAAAAAAAATCTGAAACATTACTTTTTTACAGAACCTTAATCTCCCCATGAGAAGGAACTATGCTGCAGAGAAAGGCAGCAAGCAGCAAGTGAATCCTGAGGCCAGAGAATTTACATTAAAAACAAGAGGCACTACTGTTAACAGCTGGTGCTGACTACCCACGAAGTGATAGATACTTCCTTTCCCACTGTCTCTAAATCATGACTAATTCCCAGCCAGAAAGGCACAATCATGTTACAAATGAGGTATTAAACGGAATGAAAGCTAAAGTGACATCTCACCCACATTTAGAGACAGGGGAAGAACTGGAGGCAATTTATACAGGAACATGGCAGCAACTATAGAGTGTAAAAACAGAAAGGGCAGCACCATCCCGATATTAGGACAGACCAGTGGCTTAATGCAGTCATGCATAGAGTCCTTTCTGGTTTTTTATATGTTCAGCTGTAAGCATCATAAAACCTTGCTGAAATTTTGTTTAAGCATAAATCACGGGATTTATCAGCAATCATAAGATCTAATGCAAGGGTAACTGTACAAAAATGAATGGTGTGTCAGATATGGGAAATCAGACCACAGTCTAATGCTTTTTAATTGTCTCAAACCTGATGTCTTGAAGTGAATAGGCTGTGTATAATAAACTCCTCTCACTCTTAGCGTACAAAAGGCTACCATTTCTTTAGATCTGGAAGAGATACAAAGACAAAATAATACTCTCGGGAAGACTTTATGATCGAGAAAAGTATTGAAACTGATTCAGCATTTGTTAAAAAAAAAACAGAAAAAGTGAAATAAATGCCACATCCATTCACAATTGTAGACAATTTGGGAATTTTTAGATGGCTCTGCTGCCCTGCACAGTTTACAGGAAAAGTCAGCTAGCTTCTCAATTCATGAACCCTCGGGCTTTCTGCTAAGGTTATTGCGAAAAAGGAGCAAACTGTAGAGCAGCTGCTTTATCGTTTCAGATGCGTGTTACATTACATATACCTTCAGGAATTATTCCACTTATGAATCCGCTTTAGGCCACCGGTACAGCTCTTACAGCAGCTTCTCGTTAGCTCTGCCAATACTTTTCTGACTCTCAGGAGGTAAAGTTATTAACTGTGAAGTCTGCTTGAGAGGAGCCATTATTCCAACTTACAACAGAGTCTTTCTATACATAGAGCTCCTCTCTTTAATGAAATAAGATTGTAATTCTAATTCCACCTGTTTCTTAGGTCAAACTCCTATGCTGTCACAGGAGAAAGTATGAAGTCAATCATCTAAGACTATGCTAAACTGTCAGAAGAAAAATTTGCCAAAACTGTTCAGAAGAATTGGGTGCAGGTGTTTTACTGAGGGACACAAGGGAAATATTTATAAACTCCTGCCCTGGGATTTCCCATACCTTCTGTCCCCCTCCTTGTCCTACCTTTTTTTTTCACCTGCAGCAACTTTTTCTTTCTAGAGTAGAATTAAAGGGCTAATAATAGAACAGGGAGAAAAAAAGGCACTTTATCTTATGCACTCCAGTGTCTCGTCCGATTGCAAAACTGTTATCTTTTCTGCCACTTAGATAGTAAGCAAAAAACAATTGCATGTTTAAAATAAGGTTTTTTTGGTCACCTAATATAATTTTAAAGTTTGGACTATCTGGGAGGGAAAAGTAGATTCCGTGGATTCCACAGCGTAAATGGGTATAGATCAGTAACAGAAAATTTTTCTAACATTTAGGGAAATTATTTGTTATACCTTAGGTAAAATGTATAGAAAAAGAAAAATAAAGAAAAATATTATAAGCAATGGGCAATTAAAAATGCCCTACTAAACTACAGACACTTTCAGCAGAGTTTGCACATTTATCAGAAATTCTAAATTTAAAAATATACAACGAGGTATACAGTGCTGTTGTACCATTACAAAGGTTTGAGGGGAGTGGGGGATAAATATGGTCAACCAGACAGAAAGATATTTTGTATGATAGTGCCCTCTAGAGATAAGATATTTCCAGAAACTTGGATGGTATGGAAGAAACCATTATTTTTTTTTCTCTTCTCCTTCTCAGAACAATGAACAAGCAAAAGCACCTGGGGATTGTGCTCATATGAATCTGATCAGTTCCTTTAAGCAAGAACTTGGAAGTGAATGTGTACGTGGACGACCAGTGGACCAGGATCCAAGCGCAGTGAGACAGCTAATTTGTCTGGCAGCAAATACCTACCTATTGTGACAAAGGGAGAAAGCAGGGACATCTGGGCTTGAAACATAATATGTGTGACATAATTTGGGATTTAAATTGCAGATCTCTGTTTCTTTTGTAATGTCTGATGTAACCTAAACACTTCCTAGGTTTTATACAATTAGAAAGAGTTACCACAAACTACAATATTACCCAATTAAAAATTAGAAAAGTTAGCTTATAGAACATAAACAAGAGAAGCAGACTTAGAACAAGGAAAAGCTAGAAAAGGTTATCATCCACTAATCAGAAAATAAGTAGTTTCAGTGTTGCAAATGAAGATTGTTGGGAATAACATAACAAATCCACAGATAAATGTAAATTCAAGCCTATTGTGAGATTTAACATCTGATAAAATACAAAGGTTACCACAAGATGTCTCAGTCCTTACTGTAGATGGTGCTGTAGCATAAAATATGTGTGATTGCTGATTTTAAACCATCTAGCTATGACTGACATACAAGTTACTGTGCACAGGATTAATCCACAAATTGTTGTGAGGTGTCATGTAAACATGTTGCAATGTATGTGTGGTTTATATATGAGCACAGGTTAGTTAAAAAAAAAAAAAAGAAAAAGTTGAATTCTTTGCCATAATACTAATATGCTGTTGTATTGTAGCATATGCTAGGCCATAACAAGGTTTAGAAAGGGCTCTGGAATAAATTGCTGAGAAGGATTATTCTCTCTTTTATTTTGTTTTGGTTGCTCTGCCTGGGACATAGCAAGGTGAGAAGATTTCAGACTCAGGTTTTTTGCCTGAGAGAAAATCTCAGATATTTCCAGCCTTCTTTGTTTCATACTGATTTCTTACTTCATTGGGAATCAATGTGAATTAATTTTCTCTACACAGGACAAATACAGAGCATTGATAAAAAAACAAGTTCAATGCACATGACACAAGCAATTCTTATTCCAGAGAAGTCTCAAACAACATCCAGTTATGATGCCCTGCTTCAAGCTGAAAGATAAACAGCATTTGCAGAGAAGAAACAAGTGTCTTTCTGAGATAGCTGCACGCTGCAAGCTAGAGCCAACCTCAGGCACTGGAATGACCCCCAAAGAATGGCTGGAGCACAGGAGGGCAGAGTGCTGTCCTCTCCTTGCCCATTCCCCTGCGGCACCACCCCACTCACCTCCCAGGCACTTGGGGAGTTCATGTTTTTATTGCATATTGTCTGTGCTACCTGTTTTAGAGTGAAAACATTTTACTTGTCTCTTTTCAGGTGGTAAATGCTGATGCTTATAGTGTGCTGCAGGAAAAAAAGCCCCACACCTCTGTCTTCCTTCTCCTTTCCTTTGTCTCAGTAGTAACTCAAATGGTCAGGTAAGCACCATCCTGGAAAGCTGCTTGTTAGCTAATTGCTGCTCCCTCTCCTGATGGCAGCAGAAGCCACCTTATTTAGCTGTAAAATGTGAGGGAGGCTCCCTGCAACACCAGTAAGGCAGCCTGAATGACTTCTGCAAGTGGCCTGGGCCATGAGCCCTTGTACAAAGCCTGAAGCTGGTTCTCCAGCTGCCATGGGTCATGCAGTTTCCCCGTGGAAGTTGCTTGCCCTCGGCAGCAAGCAAGTTCCCAAAGGTGATGCATCACCTTGCGCAAATGCAGAATGAGCAGAATGAAATTTCTGCGCCAATCCATTGCTTAGCATTTCTGCTGAGAGTGCTAAGAAAGCCCCACATTTCTGCCTTGCACACAAATATTTATCACATGGACATGAAAAACTTCTTTTCTTGAAAATACCTGGAGCTATGTCAACATACACCAATGTAGGATCAAGTCTACTGAACACAATAATTTCAGGGTAAATGCAGCAATGAAAATTAAGCAAATAAATTAATTTGCCTTGGCAAAAGCAGGTGATATTGTTCAGCTCCACAGAAATTAAATCAAAATGACTGAACATTGAAGAACCAAAGAGCACTCATTGGATTTTCATTCTGTATTTTGTTCAGCAACAGAACATACTAATATAAGCAGATGATAACTTGAGTTTTATAAAAGTCTTGTGTGCTCCTTTAATGCAAAATATAATGTGTTTACTTTAGTGGAATACTAAGGCTGAGAAAGATTCAGAAAGCTCTGCCCTCATCCAGATATATATGCCTGAATCCAGACATCCTTTCTGCATGTAACTGTAATAAAAGAGCTTTTTTTTTCTTACAAGCTAACTGGTATTATAGCAGTGAAGGAGACTTCATTCAGCTCCCTATTGCACACTGAAGCTTTGAGTGCCCTGCTGTCAAATGGAACCTGCAGTTCGGCTTTGTGGATCTGTGTTTGGCAGCCATTTGTCTGACGGAAGACAATTGTTTAAGAAGGTATCTGCAGAGTGCATGGAGCAAGGAGTTCCTGTCCAGGAACAAGTGTGCAAGGGGTGGGTCTTCAACCACACCACAAAACCCATTCTGGCTTTTCATTTCATGCTAAGTTTCACATGCAAATTATCTCTAATTTAGCAAGATTTCTTAAGTTATCAGATTGATAACATTCTAAGTAATTTTCTTGTACACCTTTGACTGATCCTTTCCTTTTTAGAAAGGAGGCCCAATCTTGCTTACCTTCTCATCTCAATGCCAGGCTTCTAGAAAAAAAAAGCTTTTGCTGCACTGTAGTGCTTATAGTACAATATCTGCTAATCGTTTTGTTGGAGGTAGCAACTGTCTCTTGGGCCTCCTAGACTAGCCTGCAGCCCATTTTAGCAAGCTCTACCACATTACTGTATACTCTAGTCCACCCCTTCTAGCTATGGAGGCACCTCTAGTTCTGCTGTGCAACACAGACTGCTTCTGAAGCCAAGGAAGCAATATGCTAAAAGGGGAGATGAGGGAAGAAATGCACAGAAAGAGAAAACAGACTGTATAAGCAGCTTCACATTAGAATGAATACTCTGGTAAAATACTATTTGAGCTGTTTATCATCAGCTTATATCTGTTGTCCAGGTATTTTTTTCCCCTACTTTTCTATAATTGTCAGTCACAGCTCTTAAATAATTTACTCAGGGAAAACTCCCACCCTTAATCTTCTGTGTGATGTTGGGAGAAGCAGAGCAGGGGCAGTTGCAGGAGAGTGTGTGTGTGTCTCTGATCCTGACCCATTTTGCCTTCACGGACTCAGGGAATCAGGAGCAAAGTCTAACTGTGCTTCTGTGCACTGCTTTGAGAAGGTTGCTCATGCATGAGTCTCCTTTGGCTCTCTTCTTTCACAAGCGGACAGAAGAGGTTAAAAGCAGTGATATGATGGCCTAAAACCAGATAGTGTAAGTAGGAGTATGATGGTGAGCAGTGAGAAGCTGACACTGCTACAATGATGCCCTGAGTAAAAACCAAACAACAGCATTACTGTCAAGCTGAGTCACGTGGCTGGGCAATGCAAGGGAGTCTGGTCTGCAAAAGATGCAGGATTAAAGGAAGAGATTGGATTAGTGAGCTGTGGTCAGCCTCTGAGCAGTTTCACTGAAGAGGGCAGGATTCAGTCTTCTTTTTGGTGCCTGGACAGCCAGATGTCCCTGGAGCACCCTGCCTGCCAGGGGGACAGGCAGGCTGGGTGCCAAGAGGAGGGACAAGCCCTGGAGGCACCTGCCAGGCAGGTTTATCAAGCCTCTAATTTAAAAGCTGAGAGGTCAGCTGTGTTTTATGCCCTCAGCTTTTTGTTTTCTGAGCCTAGCTGCTGTCTCTTGCAGCCCACTCGTTCCCTGCAGTGTTTTATAGGACAGAGCTGAGCAGCAAACATAAAATATGCCACTTCCAGTAAGGCACTGGAATAATACTGGGCTGCATCATCAGAAAGTTCATTAAGATGCAAATTTGGTAGCAGAAATTGTCAGTTCTGATACCTCCTTGAAGTTATTTGACAAAACTGTTTATAATTGATGAAGTGCTTGTGTCAATAAAAAAAAAAAAGTAATTGTAAACATGAGCTAGTCATAAGGTATTTCTAAGAAAAAATTGATTTGTCTTTTTTGGTCCTGAATTTACAGTAAGATTTCTGTTAATCTTCTTAGATCTATGTCCAACAGCTAACAAATGTAAAAAATAATAACATTTTAAAAACAACAACAACAAAAAAGCATTACTTTGAATGAGCACTAAAAAGGAAAGAAAACCCCCTTTCTAAGGGAACACTTTTTCCCAATTTTGTTGCTAATGTGGTACAGTTATTTTACCAGTGTGTATATCTGCTTTAGTTTTACTATAATTTTTTTCCCTGACTCATGTTTACAGTAGCTTGACCACTCCAATACTCTTCTAAAGGTTCAATATATTGATGTAAGCAACTGGCTCAATTATATACAGTTTATCTTGATGACTGAATTTAAATAAGGAAACAGCTCAAGATATGGATAGGTGCTTAGATGATAGTTTGAACACTGGACTCTTGGTTCCTGATGCTTTTAAAATCCCATTGAGTACATCTGCATTATTAAGTTACAAATGCTTGTACACATCTGGCTCGTTTAAATTTCCCCTCCCCCTTTCGACTCAGCCATTGCTCTTCCAAACAATTTTGTCTTTTAAACATGAATTTGATCTCCACTCATAACCTTGAATAACTGGAGTTCCCTGGAGTATTCTGTCTTCTAAGCCATGGGCCAGATCCCTAGATAAGGTAGGTCAACCTAGCTGCACTGTCCTCAATGCCAAAGTACTGCATTTGGGGATCTGACCTTTTAATGGCCACCTATTTAATGCAACTAATAAATCAAATATAATGTAATTTCCAGCACACCAAATATAGTCCTGAGAAAAGCAGCTATGTCATTTCTCCCATATGTTCAGATAAAGACACAGTGTTTTCATTTGTATGCTTTCTTGCAACTGCTGGAAAAAGCAAAAAGTATATTCTACTACAGAAGGACACTTGAATACAAATTAGCATCATTACCATAAAAGAACTATGTAGTATTTTTAGCAGATCATTAATTAAGACAAAAATTAATAGCACAGATAAAGGCTAGTTAATTTAAATAGTTCTTATGTCTGATAAGATACTTTATCTGTTTCATAGTATAACATTGATCTGTTCTCTATATTTTTATCCATAACAGAAGTATGAGTGTTGTAATTAAACTGGATGATATGAAGTTAGCCTAAATATATCTGTCCAGAATAGTGCTACATTAGAATTTTGATGCAAAAGTGAAATTTTGTTGAATTTTCCCAGTCTGGATTTCTATTCATTAATTTCACTGTTATTTATATCTTATTGTGGGTTTTCTCTTCTTAATGTGCATTTATATGATGTGTATTTTTGTCTGAATTCTATTTAAAACAGTAGTACTTGGTTTAACAGGGCTCTTAGACTCTTAACTTAAAATATGAAACAAAATACAAGTCTTTCCAAAAGTGTAACTAATCAGGTTGGAAACAAGTGAAATTCAACACTAAATATGAAAATCCCATCTTCACAAGGACAAAGATTCACTGACTCATGCATAATTTTTATTTTTAGTGGATTAAAAAGAACAGGTACAAGTCCTCAACCATTATTTCTGCAACTTCGAAGAGCTGAGAAAGACTGAATGAAAAGCCAGCACTGTGGAAGTATTCAAATTAAGTTCAAATACATAGTATCCAGAGGCTTATATTTTTAGAATAAAAAATATCTGAAACAATTCATACTTATGTCCTTAATTCACTAATATAATTTAAAGTTTGGTTTTTATAACATATTTTTTCCACAGATGGTGTTTAAATTTTCACAAGTTTTTCACCAAAACACACCATGGCACTTCCTGCATGCTGAAGTCCTTAGGATGGAGCCATGTTGGAATAATTTTCTTTCAATTACATGTTTACAGTTTATATAAAACACCACATAGCTAAGCTGTGATCCTAAAAATTATTTGGAAAAACACTAAATACACTAACTCAAAGGGATGTTATAAATTCCTACAACTTGACAAGGCTCT
This sequence comes from Anhinga rufa, assembly GCA_013400875.1. Lineage (NCBI taxonomy): Eukaryota > Metazoa > Chordata > Aves > Suliformes > Anhingidae > Anhinga > Anhinga rufa. Next base: position 11,841 of record VZTV01008258.1, read on the forward strand.
GAGATGCTCTACTTGCTTTATGAAGTACTTTACATCCTTGGACTATCTTAGTGACTTGTATACTGGGTGACTCAGTTTTGGTGAATATTAACTTCATATGCAGGAGAAAGAGGAAAACTGAGCAAGTTTTCCTCATGTTGTATTTTCAAAGATTGAGGTTGAGAGAAAAAACAATGGGAACATTTTGCTGCATTTCATGCTTTTCACTTAGACAAGCACATCTAAATGATAAAAAAGGAATGCAAAATATTACAGGTACCAAACTCCTAGCCAAACTCCTAGCCAGCCTACAATGGCTGGTGTACCTATAATAATATCAGCAGAGGTAAATCTGAGATAGATTTAAACTGTTTCTGTCTTTAGGATGTTTCTACTCCTATAAACTCTACAGATAAACAGTGTAATATAGGCTTTGATTCAAACACTTTAAATGTCATTCTAATCAAGTGAAGTCAATTATGAAGTAGGGGTCTAAGATTGAGTATATAAGACCAGAGACTTTTTTTTTTTTTTTTCCTTCTTTCATTAAGAGTGATGTAGTGAAATTACAGCCATAAAGGGAAAGGTTCGAAGGAAGAAAATGTCTTTGCTGGCTTCAGGGACTTTCTCTCAGCTCCACTTGACAGATGCAGTCGTATTGTCAGGCAGAGTTCAGCAACAGCACATCTTGACTGCATGCAGTAACATTTCCCCTACCAGCCTGTTCAGTTAGAGTGGCTCCCATGATGTGCAATGCCATTCAAGGTATATTCACTTAGTTTTCAAATGTAATAGAACTTGCAGTAACATTTGCTTCCATTTGTATGTCAATGTTGACATGAAAAATACTGGAACTAGTTATAAAAGAACAGATATATTTGGCCATTTACCATTTTATCACTAAGAAGCCCCATGGAGGGACTGCAGTGATTGACAGCTTCTCCTAGTTACTTAAGAAGATTAAGGTGCTTTGGTTTGGGCTAATTTATGGCCTTCTGTAGGCAAGCAAAACTCCCATGAAATCATTAGGACCAGCGAAGAGGCTTACTTTACTCACATTTGCCTCAAAACCTACAACTCCCTGTTGTGTCTTTACACTTACCACAAACTGTTCTTAGCACGAGGAGCACTGCTCATTGCCCATCAGATGCTCTCTGACAGGTGTATTAAACGTCAATTCTCATGTCTGCAACTCAAGCACTAGAACACATATCACTGTCTAGATTGGGAGACTACCAGCTGGGTGAGAAACTGGCTCAGTTGTTGAGCCAGTAGTGGCCAATGTTTTGTGCTTTACCTGAATGCCTGAAGCAGGTGAAGCACCTCAGGATGTTATCCTGGGACCTGCTCTATATAATATCTTTATTAGTGTACAGGAGGAGGAGGCAGAATAAACCCTCATCAAGTTTGTGGGTAGTGAGCTGAGCCTGAGCCACCAGTGAGCCCTGGCACCAGCAACAGCCAACAGCATTCTGGGCTGTGCTAATAGGGAAAGGATTGTCCTCCTTTACTCAACACTTGTTAGGCAGCTTCTGGTATACTCTGTCCAGGAGAGACTCCAGGATAAACTGGACTGAGTTCAGTGGAGAGCACCAACATGCTCAGGGGGCTGGAGCACTTGTCCTGAGAGGACAGGCTAAGGGAGCTGGGCTTGTACAGCCTGGAGCAGAGATGGCCTGGGGGAACCTGACAGCAGCCTTGCAACACCTGCATGGAAGTTACTGAGAAGATGGAGCCAGGGTGTCTACCGAGGTGCATTGAAGGAGAAAAAAAATTCAGTATGAAAAATTGGAGCAGGTTGCCCAGAGAGATTTCATAACCCGTGTCCTTGCAGGTTTTACAGACCTGCTTGGACAAAGCCCTCAGAAACCTGGTCTGAACTTGGTGTAGACCCTGTTTTGAGCAGAAGATTGCAGTAGAGGCATTGTGAGTTCCCTTCCAGCCTGAATGATTGTATGACTCTCTGATGCTACAGAGCTGGATAAATTATTACAATGCTAGGTAGGTTTTGCTTTGAAAATTAAGCAGAAATCCTCTATAGATTAACATGCTTGCCTCAACTTCTTTCTAATAATTCTAGCAATTTTTCTTGCATAAATTACTTTGCTTCCTTTCCCACTAGCTCTGCCTTTTATTTAGGGTCAAAGAATCTGCTTCTGCTTTTTATTCCAATATTGCTACAACTTGTGAGAATATAAATCTCTATTACAACATCCTCCCTCCCCTCAGTCTCTCCTCTCTCTTTTTTTTATTTTCCACATTTCAGCGGAATCACAGAAGTTACGTTCTTCAACTGCTGTGACATGATCAAGCTCATTCATAAAAACATCTGGCCTCTAAATCACTGTCTATCTCTCATTGTTCAGTGCAGTCTTTACGTGGCATGTGTTAGAAATCACTAGGGGTAGTTGAAAGCCTCCTCATTCTTTCTATTTTTTAGCATGTCTCTAAAGCTTTCACAATTCCTTACAGACCCTTTCACAACAGCACTCCTAACTATCAGCTTTGTTTCTGGCTTAAGTACCTGTATCTCCTTCTTATGCTCAGTATTTCTCCTTTGATGAAGGAACAGTTGTCTCTGTGCCATGCTAAGGAGAATGGTATAAAATGATGATGGTGATTACTTTTCCTGACTTGTGTTCATTAAGCAATATAATCATTTATGTAAATATTTACAAATGTCTTCCATGCAGCCACCCCAGGATGTTGTCCAAATCAATGGCAACTGCATACAATAAAGTATTAATAAGGTAATCACATAAATAGGTTTCTTATAAATATTGCAAAACTTCACACTGATACTGAAGATTTACTACATAATGAAAACCACTCACTTAGACAAGCAGTTGAAGTACTCATATGTACTGCTGCCTGGAAATTTTTGTAGAGCTGGCTGATCACAGATGCATCGTCCCTAGAGCCCCTCTTTATTCTTGCTCCCCAATAGTGTTGCCTGAAATTATGCAGAATAACCATTACTGCAAAAGCTCTGCAGCAAATAGCAAGCACACCTACACAGCTAAATAGAGCACAACACAGGGATTCCCAAGATATTAGATTAGAAATTCACACAGCATAGACAGGATCAATATAGACAAATTATTATGGAGCTCCATACACACCAATTAGTCTGCCAGAAGTCACAAACTAATGATTTCTCACTCAAGCTGACTTTGGTCAGAAAGTTTGGTTTCCAACACTGGGCCCTACTCCAATGTTATGTGGCTATTAGCCAGGCCAGCCTAAATCTGTGTGTCTCTGCTGATTAAATATGTGCAGAGAGAGCCAAGGATGGTTCATGACAGAAACCTGTTTTATGTGTCTCATGGCAATCTAGACTTAATTTCTGCCAAGGAAATACTTCGTAAATATCAATATATCAATTATATAAATATCAATTATAAACTATGTTGGTTTAATAAACAAGTATTAAAACCATCTTTACACAATCAGTGTAAGACTTTCTGTTTGCAGTGCCCATGTGATGCAGCATTTACACTATCTTTTAGAAAACTATAATGGATTGATTATGAAAAGGATTATTAGAATCAACAGGCCAGACTATCTTATTCAGGAGGACATATTAGTCTCACTGAGACCAGGAACAGAATTTTCAGTGGCTGCAAAGGTTTTTAAACATTAAATTTACACTTTTGCTTTTCAATATACTGGGGATTTATGTACTGCAATGTTGATATTGTCAAAGCTAGAGAGGCTGGTAAGGAGGCAAGGACATAAGGTAGTTGTGAACTTGAGATGGATTTCAACATCAACAATGTATGATAACCTGATTCAGATACAAATGTAGGAGGAAGGAAAGGAACTGCTCACACAGGAAATAGAAAAAATAAGTGGAACTGACTCAGTCCAGGACAGGACTGCAATGTGAAAGCATGACTTTCTCCTTGCTTCAGTCTTTAAGAAAACTTCATAGTGCTGGATAGATTCTAAGTCTTGAAAGTTAATTTCCTCTATGGGAGCTTTTCTTTTGTGAATTTTATATCCTCTCATCCCAAAGCTCTACATCAGGGAGGTAAAAGTAAACCAGGACAGACTAAGAAAGAAGGATAGGTTTGTTACCTTAAAAAAAACAAACCAAAAACAACTTAAGACTGCAAATTCAACTAGGGATGCCAGTTTTAAGATTGTCTGTGATACTTTGGTCCCTTGTGCTTATGCTTCACTTCCTTAGCTATATGCTCATATATTATCTTCTTTTCCACACTAACCAGCACAGCTTATTTGTGAAGAGCATAGCTATGCTCTTCAACATTTTCTTGTCTTGTTCATTATGTGGCCCCATGTCATACTTACTGCACACCATTAAATTCAGCTCTCAGTCAGAATGATTCATTTCTTTGAGGATTTCATGCTAAGATCTTAATTGCAGGAGTCAGGCTTGGAGCAATCTATTTCATACTAGGTGTTGGAAATGGCACTCAGAGCCCCAGAATTATATAGGAGAATGTTAACTGATATGAGTCAAAAAACCACATGGATGACTGTGAGAGAAGGATCAACCCTAAGCCTGGGCTTTGTTTGCTAATACAGGTGTATGCTGTATACAAAGCTAAAATGGCTCTTTATCCTGACCAGTCTTGTCCACAGCAGTCCTGGAGCTGCAACTGCTTGTTAGCTTTCTACAGGTTTGAGACGGTTGTCCTGGTTTCAGCTGGGATAGAGTTAATTTTCTTTGTAGTAGCTAGTATGGGGCTGTTTTTAGATTTGTGCTGAAACAGTGGAGATAATGCAGAGACGTTTTAGTTGTTGCTCAGTAGTGCTTACACTAGTCAAGGACTTTTTCAGCTCCCCATGCTCTGCCGGGTGCACGGGAAGCTGGGAGGGGACACAGCCAGGACAGCTGACCCAATCTGACCAAAGGGATATTCCATACCATATGGTGTCATGCCCAGTATATAAAGCTGGGGGAAGAAGAACGAAGTGGGGGACATTGGGAGTGATGGGTTTGTCTTCCCAAGTAACCATTACGCGTGATGGAGCCCTGCTTTCCTGGAGATGGCTGAACACCTGCCTGCCCATGGGAAGCAGTGAATGAATTCCTTGTTTTGCTTTGCTTGCATGCGCGGCTCTTTCTTTCCCTGTTAAACTGTCTTTATCTCAACCCATGCGTTTCCTCACTTTTACTCTCCTGATTCTCTCCCCCATCCCACCAGGGGGGAGTGAGCGAGCGGCTGCGTGGTCCTTGGTTGATGACTGGGGCTAAACCACGACAATGGTACTTGTTCTGTTGCAGATAATACCACCTGAATTTTTAGCTACCAAGTCTCTTTTGTGACTGGCTTGTGTGTTTGGGAAAAGCTAATAATCTGGCTAAATTCAGGTATATTTAAAAAAAAAATCCTCTTAAAATATGCATCCTGCTATCATTTTCATATCTGTCCTCCAAAACATGGATAGTTTCAAAAAACTACTATCAACATTTATTTATTTACTTGGGAAAAGGAACGATGGACTTTCACCTTAGTGTTCATTTTGAAACAGACAACTCTTTTAGGTGAAAAATTTGAAACAAAATGTTCAGACTCAAGATAAAACCTACAATGCCAATGCTTAGTTCATAATGGGGCAAAATAATTGGGAAGCATGATCCATGGTAACATAGGGGAATCTTGGTAATGGGTGGTGGTACCAGACCTGCTTAGAATTTAAACTAGATAGCTCCATAATCCTGTTAACACAGGACCATAGAATCATAGTTGAGTTAACTGGAAGAAAGGTTTGGTGGCCATCTGGACAAGCTTCCTGCTCAAAGCAGAACTATTGCTGACAGAAGAAAAGGTCTGCCAGGGCATTGTTAGATGAGTCTTCAAGTCCTCCAAGGATGGAGATCCATGACCTGTCTGGTTCACCTGTTCAAATGGTGAACTATTTCCCTAGGAAAAAAGTGTTTCTCTAAATCCAATAAAACCTTTCAAGCTGCAGCTTGTACCCTTCACTACTTGTTGTCTGGCAAGAGTTTGGCTCTCTTATCTTTGTAACTCCCTTTCAAAGAGTTGTGGCTTTGTTAGGAGATCACATATTTTCCCTGTCTTGGTCAAACTAAACAAGTTCAGTTCTCCCAACCTCTCCTTGTAGGTCAAGGGCCCTTGTCCTCTTGGGAGACTTTGTCTGGATCTTCTCTAGCTTCTCCACACCCCTCTTGACATGGGGGCCCAAAACTGTACTCCAGGTGCAGCTTCACCAGTATCAAGTAAAGAAGGATAGTAACTTCTCCCAGTTTTTCCAATGTAGCCCACTGTGTGGCTTGCAATAATTGTGATGCGGGTGCAGTGTTTGTTCATCTCTCACTAAGTATGAACTGTAGTCCCCAAGTTTATGGTCCTCAGCAGGGCTGCTGCTCAGCCAGCTGCCCCACACCCTGTGCCCACGCAGGGGGTTATTGCACCCTTGGGCATAGGACTTCACACTCCTTGTCAAATGTCAGGAACTTTCTGTTGGTTTAGTCTTCAAATTTATCAAGGTCCTTCTGGACTAAGCTCTGCCTTTTCTTGTGTCATCCTTAATTTGATATCATCTGCACTTTTGCTGAAGGTTTACTTTGTGTGATCCGTGTTGATAATAATGAACAATGTCAGCCCTGGTATTGACTCTTGGATTTGGGGGATAATGTGAAGTAGCTGTTGACTTGTCAGTCTGGTAGCAAACTCAGCAAATGTGTAGAAGCTTACAGGTGTATCTGTACATACTATGCAATTTTTGGCAGAAAAAAAATGCCAAAGCTGGTTCTTATGTGATATATCCAGGAGCGCTTAGACACTGTTTCTACATTGTGCTGTGTAGAAATACCAACTCATTTGGAGTTAAACTGAGTATTTCTTTGTGGTTCTGCATTTAAACTGTAGACTCTGTAGAACATGTAATTGATTCTTCTTACTGCTAGAGACAAGAGTTCAAGACCAATTGAGTTTTCTTCTTTTTATTTTTTTTTAAATATTATAGCAAGAGTTTCATATTTTCTCTCCCTGTGCTGTAGGTGAATTTTTCACTTCAAAGTGATAAATGGAGCTCATTAGAAGTTCCCCGTTATCTTATAATGCCTTACAGTAAATCTGTATTGTACCATAGTACATTGCTGTTCTGCCCTACAATGCAGACACAGGGCATTGTTCAACCATCTTTTTGAAAGCGCAATGTGAATTTGAAGACAGAAAGCAAGGAAAACCTCTGAAGGCACAAAGGCACAGCTGGGAAAATCTCAATGCTACTACTTTAAACAGGTTTTTTATATCCATTGGCAGTGACAATATCTCAAATATTTCATCAATCTTTGTGACTAAATCCTTGCTGAATCTGTGGTCTAGGTAGCATTACAGGCATTTTTTTTTTCTTTGTGCATGCTTTCATGTTTGCAACCATTCACAAGCCTTAGGAAAACATATTTTTTCATTCATTCACTTTTATTTTTTTTAATTGCTGCATTCACAAGAGACAGCTATAGATTTTTGTATATGTTTTTACAGATTTGTTGACTGTATTCTACAGATATTAAATACAAAAACATTTAAAATACCTTTTTATTTTTTCTCATGTCCTCTTTCAAATGAGAAATTAATGTGAAAAAAACCCCATATTCTATTGGTGCATGAAAATCCAAAAAGAAGCTCAGAAAGGAGTAGCAAAAGACAAATTTTTATTAGAAGGCAGTAGGACCATGTTCAAAATTAGCTCACCCAACAGCAATAAAAATGAGATCTCTTTTCTGAAAATGCAGTGAAATTTATGATAAATGTAAAAAAATTCATAGACATTTTTATAGGTAGCTCTGCACATGGGAAAGCTAAAAAGTCACCTTCAAACCTGCGTAAAAAGATAGCTGGCATCAAGACACAGTGTGTTAACAATGAGTCATGTGCAGAGATCATTGTGCATATAAATATCAGCAAAAATGACAATCTGAAATATTGCTATACACTGGTGTAAATGCAATTGTCTTGTTTTAATCTGCTTTTCTTAGCATATGCATCTATCTTGTTTATACATTCCTAATTTGGTTTTTGGACAAAGATTACCAAAAGTAAGACTCTCTAAAGATTTTAAATGGCTAGCATGTAAAAGTGGTAATTTGGATGAATAGGGAGCAAGGAAGCTATACTTCAAGTGGACGTGCTAATGGCTGAGAATGAAGCATTTATGTGAATGAAATGCAAATAAATGAAATTGAGGGAGTATGTCAGGGTTTTTTTTTGTTGTTGGTTTGTTTGTTGTTTTTTTTTTTTATTTTCTAATGACTGAAGTTTACTCTGGAGCTAGATAAAGAATAGAGCTGTTTACCTTTGTTTACAAAGAAATGAAGACATCTTGAACTTTCCAGAGTAAATATCATACTGTTCTTTAATTACTTCAAAACACTAGAAAAGCACATAGACTGGAATGTAACATACTTTGAATGATGATATTAATGGTGATACAGGATACTAAAAGTCTAAAAAGTTTAAGGTAAGATGATATTAACTATGGAAGCTCTTTGCTAAAAGAAGTTCAAAATTGTCTGGATACTGAATGCTTTCTACTTTTTTTCTGAATTTTTCCATTGTCTTCCAAGATGTTTGAAGACTTTCACAAGCTGAGTAGTTATGGTGGTCCTAAAGACAAGGAAAAGAATAAATAAATTTTGCATCTAAAGATTTGCCTGAATTCCATGCACATGTAGAAAATGTTCTGCTGATTTGGATCCCAAGTATCTAATTTTAGAGAGCTGAGGCTGATGAAAGGCTGCACCAACAAAATTGTTTTATGACTCACAGCTCAGAAAAGGATTTTCATATGTTAAAGCCTCATCAGAAAATGGTGACGTTTGTTGCTAATTTGCTGTACGCAGAGTGCTTTGGATGCCTTAGCCTTTGTGCTGCTGAGAGCCTCCTGTTTGCAGGTGGGCACCCTGCCTTCCTCCAGCAGTGGGGGGGTTCCCATCACTCCAGCCACTTGGGCAGGGTCTCCCAGGGTCCTGAGGCAGGACTTTCCCCTCCTTGATCTCACGTTTTTTTCTGTCAGGCTGTTCTTGTGGTGTTGCCCAGGTGAAGCCTGTAATGTGGCTGTGGCAGGTTCTCATAGGAAGCAACTGTGTCAGGCAGGAGAAATGCTCCATCTTTGCCCCCTTTACCCTTGGCTGGGGCTTTGGGGGACATTAGAGATCCAATCCAGTCCACTCACTTTCACTGAGTGTAGCAGTTAGTGAGGATGCAGCACCTTGCAGGTGCCAGTCAGAGATAAGAGCATCATAAGCGGGAACCACCAACAGGAGTTTGAGCAGGTTCTGAAATGAAACCTGTCTTGTTTCTGCAGGAGACTGTTATGGGGAGCCCTGCTGCACTGGGAGGGGAGCCCTGCTGCACTGGGAGGGGAGCCCTTGGGTGGCTGCTTACCTGGGGACTCCCATCACTTCTCTGCCTGCTGGCCACTGAGGAGAGTTTTCCCTTTCTGTTTCTTTCTGTCTATCTCTCTCTCTCCTTCTGATTTATTTTTTTGCCAAAGTAACTTTCACTGTTAGCGCTGATATATGCCATGAACTATGAGCTCCGCTTATAAATTTTTGTATACCTCTCTCAACATCCACTGTGCAACAATGTCTCCTTCTGCAACTTGCTAAGATATCCCTGCACTCACTCATCTTTTCTTGCCTTGACTTTTAGAAATTTATTTTCTGTGTCTCCCAAAGTCCATGTTCCTTAATTTATGCAGCTGCCATCTTCTTCTTGGATCTGTGCTAAAAACCACAATGTCATCACCTACATCCTATCTAATACAGTTTCACTAGTCCCCTGCTTACTTTGGGATTCAACTGAGAGAGCAGTCCATAAGCAGACTTGAACCTCAGTCTGCGTGTAGTGTTCTGCTGACATCCTTAGTCTCCAAGGCTTATCTGTAATCTTCCTTTCTGTGGTACCTCATGACGAAGGAAAGAATTCACTTGATGTCAAATTCCTGAGCAAAAGCAAATTTTGTTTCATTGGTATGTGCCAGGTTGTCTCTGACACTGGTTCAAGTATTTTACATGTTATCAAAGGTATATTAAAAGCAAAAATCAATAATTTGCCCAAAATGACAGAAGAAAATATTAGTAAAGCATGTAAGAAAGTCCCAGTGCATCTGCAGGGCTTTGTATAACCAATTCAAAATTTTCTACTGCATCCATTTTCTGCACCCTTACCCTGGATATGGAAACTGGATCATGCTATGTATATATACCAGTGTCCTGGTTTCAGCT